>BPLR01019414.1:0-157810 GCA_021605095.1 Caerostris extrusa
TCCGCTTGTTGTTGATTCGATAATTGTTAAGCTGCAAAGCCATTTTATCCAGCTGCATAATTAATGATAATGAATGCATTCTTTAAATGGCATGGATGACAACTCCCCGAACAAAACGCAACTACAACACGCAACGGAATAAAAAATAAACCTTCAGGAAAAGTGGAAATGTATCAAATGAATGATAACCGTTACTGTAACACCACTTTTCTTTGAACTTCCTGTTCTTAAAAGGTAGGAATTTCGAACTAATTGAATAATTTTCCATTCATGCGAAACAAAAAAAGAGGGAAAATGTTTTTACCATTGATATCGCAGAATTCCCGCGAGTGTTTTTTCCCCAACTAATCGTTTGATTTAAAAATTTTGATTGTTCTTATTAAAGATAATAGAATTGAAACAGAAATTTAGAACGAAAATTTTTCTAACTCGAAATTACCTAAAAATAAAAAAAAAAAAACTTTGCTGAATTTATATGAAAGCAGAAAATCTGAGTATTTTTATAGGGATTACAAAAGTTATAATGGGGATAAATGTCATCAAAGATTAATGGTATTGTTTTCTTCAAATGACATTAGCATTCTTTTATTTAGTTCATAGAGTACATTATCTTGTAAATTAGTCGAAAAGAAAAATATTACTCGTTGAAATTATGAAATTATTAAATTAAGAATAAAAATTGCTTTTTTAATAAAACTTTCACTTCTAAAGACGTCGTAATATTTTGGCTTAAATTAAATTAAATTCAAAGCTTTAAATTAAATTTCATTTTTTTTTTCAAATAATCTACCTTTAATATGCATGTGAGCCTGAAATCTTTATGGGATATAAAAATCTTAGTATTTTATAGAGATTAAAATATAAAGATTAATTTTATAGGGACTTTTATACTGGTTAATTTTATTGGATTTTCATACTGATTAATTCTGTAGGGATTATCATACTGATTAATTTTGTAGGGATTTTCATACTGATTAATTTTGTAGATTTTCATACTGATTAATTTTTAGGGATTTTCAAACTGATTAATTTTGTTAGATTTTCATACTGATTAATTTTAGTGATTTTCATACCGGGATTAATTCCTTTTGTAGGGATTTTCATACTGATTAATTTAGTAGGGATTTTCATACTGATTAATTCTAGTAGGATTTTCATACTGATTAATTTTGTAGGGATTTTCATACTGATTAATTTTGTAGGGATTTTCATACTGATTAATTTTGTAGGGATTTTCATACTGATTAATTTTGTAGGGATTTTCATACCGATTAATTCTTGTAGGGATTTTCGTACTGATTAATTTTAGGATTTCATACTGATTAATTTACTAGGGATTTTCAAACTGATTAATTTTGTAGGGATTTTCATACTGATTAATTAATTGGTAGGGATTTTCATACTGATTAATTTTGAAGGATTTTTTATACTGATTAATTTTGAAGGGATTTATACTGATTTAATTAGTTAAGTTCCATGTAATTTTCTACACTGAAATATTTATAGACGAAAGAAAATTATTTATACAAAATCTAATTTGTGATTCTCAATTAGAATTTGTACCGTTAGGTCATTTTGTGAGTTATTGTACGAATCAAAACAATATAGGACTCGCCATCGATTAGAAGAGAATTGAAATTTAATATACTTAATTATAATTTTTTACAATAAATAAAATTATAATAATTGACAATATGATTAGTTGCGCTGTTTGGCTTCATTAGTTTTGGGTTCGAAGAAATTAACAAAAATTTAGTTTTAAATCAATTTTCAATTAATTTTCATGGTTTAATTTCTTAACACATTTTATGAGAATAATTTTATTTTAATGGAAGGATAAGTATAAGAGCAATTTTAATTTCAACAGAAACGAAAAGTACTTATTGTTTTTCAAACAGAGGCTTGTATTTAGTACTTTTACGCCTGTTTGAAAACAAGAAGTATTTTTGTTCTTTTTGAAAAAAAAAGAAGTACTTTATTTCTGTTTGAAAAACACTTAGTGTTTTTCAAAAGAACGAAAATAACTTTTTGTTTTTCAAAAGAGATAAAGTACTTTTTTTCAAAAAGAGATGTTAAGTACTTCTTTTTCAAAAAGAGATGAAAAGTACTTCTTTTTCCAACAGGATCCATAGAAATAAAATTAAAAACACACTAAATTCAGTTATTTCTTCATCATTTAAGAAACTATTACATTAAAAGAAACACCAGAAACGAAAGTTAAAACCTAGTTAATCAAATAGAATTCTAAATTTCAATAAAAAAAAGGCATTAGAACGAAAAACTTACCTCTCTCCTTTCTGTCCCCTTTTGGCCTCCTGCTTTCCAAGGGGAGCGACATACTCGCACGGGAATATGCCGGACTCTCCATTATCCAACACTCCGTACAGCCAACCTATCAGGGAGAGAAAACGCCTTGTTAAATTATGCACGGTGAAACCTTTTCAAGGCACACTTAACAACGAGAATTAGTCATTTCAGATCTTCGGCGGAGATAGGAGATTTATCAGTGCAAAAGCGGACATTGGTTTCTATTTGAAATAGATTTTATTGCTGATGTCGACTAATATTCGATATAAAAGTTATAAATTATTTATTATAGGACATTACTACTGTGCCCAAAAAGTAAGACCAATTATTTTTTTTTTCAAAAACTCTTTATTTAATTCTTCAAATTTATTTCATCGCCTTCAAAGTAATCCCCCTCCGACACAATGCGCTTATGCCAACTTTTTTTCCCAATCCTCAATGCATGCTAAAAATAATCGGCAAGGATGGCCTTCACAAAGCGCCCACCGGTTCACGTTGAATCTTTTAACAGACTCAAAAAATCTGGTCTCGACTAGTCGTTTGAGTTTAAGGAATAGCCAGAAGTCGCACGGTAGTAAGTAGTGGTTGTGGAACGATATGGGTTTCATTTTTGGCGAAAATGTAATATGTATGCTTGAAATTTAAATGTATCAAATTATTTTTTAATCCGATATATTATCCAATGGTTTTATAAGTTTAATTTGAAAATATTTTTGTTTTATCACGTCATTTTGCGTTAGAATAATTTCTTGATGTAACAGCTAAGCTCTGCTATTTTTAAATGTGGTTTTTCCATATACACTGTAGCTGCTTGTAGCTTATTTTTTCATATCTACTATTGTGCCCCCAAAATAGACCAATTTTTTTTTTTTCAAAAAAATCTTTATTTATTCTCCTCCATAATGTATTTATGCCAACTTTTTTTCCAATCCTCAATGCATGCTGAACCAGCCATCGGCTGAGATGGCCTTCACAAAGCGCGCGGCGATTCACGTTGAATCTCTTCAATCGACTCAAAACGGTGTTCCCGGAGTGGTCTTTTGGAGTTTAGGAATAGCCAGAAGTGCATTCGGTGCTTTCGGTACCAATCAAGATTTGACGCCCAAAACATCTTTTAAAATGGGATTAAATCCTCAGCAAGGTCTCTAATTGTAAATCAACAATTTGCATCAAATCTTTAATTTTTGGGCGTGAGCTTCGTCGGTTGAGGTGGAGGGTCGACATTCGATGGAATGTTCTCAAGCATTGCAGTTCGAACACGAAAAACAGGCACCATCCTAATAGAGCATCCAGTCGTTCGGAAGGTCGTAAATCCTTCGAGGCGTGATTAAAAAAGCGACACCAGTCTGAGCGGTAATTCTTTTTCCTTGAAAGCTGTCCAGGGAAATCGGATACGAATCGATTTACATCCAAATTGCAATAAACTGCCTTGGTGTGCGATGGTAAAAACTACACCACGTTAATGTGGTCATTGCTTTTAAAATAGACACCTGCATATACTTGTATAAATATATATACCAGTTATTTAAATCACCGAACACACTTATAAATAATTTTAAGTTAGCAATACAAATGTATACTTTTCCTATATTATATAAGAGAGAAAGAATATATTACTTAAATATTACATAAAAAAAAAAAAATAAAAATAGGTACTACAAAATACAAAATACAAAAAAAAATTCAAGATGAAGAAAAAAATCATAAATGTATAAAAAAAAAAAATTTTTTTTTTTCAAACTAAAATTTTTTCAAATGGCGAAATTTTAAAAGTGATATAAAATTCAAATTAAAAAAAAAAAATAATTAAGGAGATATAATTATTTCCCAATAATTTTTTTTTTCGGTTTGACCAAAGGGCTTAAATTAATTCAAATGTATAAAATAAATGAATAAATATATATATATATATTTCCATTAAAAAACCCTCTTCAAAAATAAGGCTATTACTCAATGTAGTATTCAGCAATAATCTGTCATTGATATTCATTAAAATATGTTTTTCTCGATATTCGTTTCTTATAAAAACTCTAAGAAATGGATACATTTTGATCAGATAATTCACCTTATTCACAATAATTTATGAATTTGTTACATGGATTTTTAAATTCGAATTTTTTTTTGTTATTCTATAATTACTAAAACATTTAATTTACATCAAAGTGTCACAAAAAAATTTTCTTTAATAATATTTAATCATCATCAATTAACATAACAATGAATTTACTTCCAAGCCAAAATTGTCGAAGGCTTGTGCATTTGTGTTCAGTTCCGTACTAATGAAAATGGAAAAATCACTCTTTCAAAATGAAAATGGTATATTATATAGTTAATTAATTAATTAATGCCCACTTTAAAACTAGTGCTAAGTCACGTGAAATTGCACGATAGATATTGTATGCATAGCTGAATGCATACATTAATCTACTAAAAAACAACAACCAAAAACAGTATCTAATATAATACATATGTATATAATTCTTTAGTTAAAAACAATACGTCATGTTGTTTATTCACTAACACACATCCAATGTAAATATTTTTTTTCTTGTAAGTTAATTTTTTTTGCACCTGCGTGGGAAAAGATAATTTATTCTCAATATATATATATGTATAATGAGAAATGCTTTATGATAAACTCTTAAAAATGTTTTTTTTTTAAATTGTAAAATTATTTTTAAAAAAATCATAAGTAAATAGGAAAGGTAATGTTTTCGTTTGTGTACATGTTAATCATCTTACATTGCACGCACAAATAGTTTAATTAAATCATCTAATTTTAGAGTAAACAAATTAAAAGATGCTTGAATAGCTGTAAGTGTTATTAAAGTTAAATATTTTATAAAAACATCTACAATTTAAAAATAAATATAACTTTAAACATTTAATCTTATATAGAAAGTTTTAACATAAAACAACGATAAACATCATAAATATGTCTAATAACAAAACACTACCAAAGAATAAAAAAAAAATCAATAAAAAGTGTGCTTAAATCGTTATAAAAATTCATGATCAATAAAATATACAATAAGAAACATTGTATTTTTGTACGAAAAAAAAATTAAATTTCTGGTAAAAAAATTTTTGAATAATGAATTATACAATAAGAAACATAATATTTTTGTACAAGAAAAATTAAATTTCTGGTAAAAATTTTTTTGAATAATGAATTATACAATAAGAAACATAATATTTTTGTAAGAAAAAAATTAAAATTTCTGGTAAAAAAAAAATTCATGATTAGTGAATTATACAAAAAGAAACTTTGTATTTTTGTAAGAGAAAAATAAAAAATTTTGGTAAAAAAAAAAATTTTTGCGTGATAAAAATTTAAAAGCTATACATTTTAATTGATTGAAATATATTATAAAATATATTTATTAATTATTTTTCGTTGTTGCATTTAAATAGTTTGATGACAAAGGTTTTTATATTTAAATTTTGTTACATATAATATTTTTATTGCTGTTTTTTAAATTGTTTTATATGTTTAATTTAAAGTTAAAAACATTTTTTTTTGTTATCTGAATCGAAAAAATAAAAACTCTGTAAAAATGTTTTTTTATGCATAATTACTACTGAAAATAAATACCTGTGAATTACTTTGACCGTGTTTTTAATTAATCAATACAACATTTTACGTTTAAAAACCTTTTAAAAGTCAATGATTCCATGAAAGTTTAAAAAAATCAATTAAAAATTATAAGAAATTCCGTTACCTAGAATATAATATATAATATGGAAATATTATATTCTCGAAATTAAAAACCTTCCCTAATTTAAAATTAAAATTATCTAAATTTTTAAAACTATTTAAAAATAAATTATGCAATAATATTCAGAATTCTTCAGTTTAAATACTTCAGAACATTTTAATTAATTAATTAACAGAACTTTAGCATGCAATTTAAACAAAACATATCACCTTGAATATATTCCTTCACACACGAAACCCTATTGGAAACACAGCTCACAGGCCGCTTGCGATTACGATTGCGATTAAAGGGCAGCAACAAATCATCGAAAGAAGTCGCGTACTTGACCCTTGAATACTCCATGATACCGCATTTAGTTCAAGGCGAGCCATCCCAGCGCTGAACCTTCATTTTCGACGGCGGTCTACATACAACACAACACAACAACGCTGTCCCAAGTTCGACACTGGTGAATGCACACCTGCTTGCTGTTTTTTTTTCCTCTCTCTTTCTGTGCTACTGCGCACAACTTGAGAGAAGCGGCGCAGCGTGTACAAATAAAAGGCAGCATTTCTAAACAAAAGGCTCGATAGCTGTTGTTATTGCTGCGCAGAGTTTCCAGTAGCTGCAACTTGAAATGACGAAATGCTTTTAATGGTTGGTAGAAGAAGATTTTAAGGGCTGAGTAATACACGGTAGATGGGTTTTGATTGGCATTTAACAGGAGGCACTTGAAATTGACGCTCTGTTTTTGGAAGGTTGTTGGAGTGGTAATATAAGACAGCGCAATCGGTTGTTGCCAGTTTGGGGACAAACATAATCGTCAGGTGATCATGTACCTCATGTGACTTTTACTTCGTAGTTTTACAAATGGGATGATAGCTTGGCGGTGTTTGGCAGTAATCTGTACTGTTAGTTATTATTATTCCATGCTATTCCAAACAAAAAACCCGCCAAGAAAATTCCTTGATGGAATCATGAAATTCCATTAACTTACTTTAAAATAATTGTCTTCTAACATTTTTGCTACTACCACACCACACCACACCACATCACTGCGCCTAGAATTGAGTTGTCTCTTTTTACAGTTTAGGAAGTCCGATTGGGCTCTGTGATGCTCTACGGTCATATGAGACCGGAACCTATAGCTTAAAGTGGATTCCGAACCACTACAAGCATCCATGGCATCGCCGCATCTCGAACCCGAAACCTGTGGCACCGAGCGCCAGAGTGATAGTCACTCGGTCCAATGTTCAGAACCATTTCACACAAAACACAAAATTTCAACAGTTAATAATTTAGCTAATCAGTTAAACAAAATTTCAACAGCTAATAATTTAATTCAGCATGAAACAAAATTTCAACAGCTAACAATTAAACTATTCAGCGTTCAACATAAGATTTTCAACAGCTTCAATTCAGCTATTCAAGTCAAACATCAAAATTTTAACAGTTAACAATTCAGCTATTCAATGTCAAACATAAAAATTTCAACAGTTAACAATTCAGCTATTCAATGTCAAACATCAAAATTTTAACAGTTAACAATTCAGCTATTCAATGTCAAACATAAAATTTCAACAGTTAACAATTCAGCTATTCTATGTTAAACATAAAAATTTCAACAGCATTAGTAACTGCTTTTGTAGAATATACATGAGATAAAAAATTTTATTAAAATATTTACAATTTTTGTTCAAGTAAACCTCAACACTAGCTTCATAAATTACTCCTTACTTTTAAACTAACTGATTACAAAAATTTGAATTTGGAATAAAACGCAAATTAGATTTATTGGGGGAAAAAAACCAATAAGAAATTACTAATCCACTCAATTATCAATACAAATTTTAACACCCTAACTCCATGATCAAACGGATTTTAAAAGGAAATAAAAAAAAAAAACTGCTTCTCAAAATTAAAAATTAAATTCTATGACGCTATTGAGAAGTTAATTTAAAAAAGGTCTCAATTTAAAATGCGGGGAGTTTATCCCATTAACAGCTTATTGTGATGAGTCCCTCCCGTATTCTAATCAGGCATTCGGAAGAGATCAAAGTAGCCAATGGCTGGTCACTCTTGAAAAGTATTTAACTTATTGGTCAGCGATTTACTACAGAAGTTCAGGGGAAAGAAGCCTTACAAAATAAAATGCTGACTTAACAATTCCCAGAAAAGATAAGAGATAGTGGAAAAAAAAAAAACTACTGGACTTCCAGGAATCGATCCAGGTTTTTAGAAGTTCGTTATAGAAATTACCTTAATGGCAAATAGAATATGGATAAAATATCAAAAGAATAATTAACAAATATTACTAAACAAATATTCGTTTTAATCCATAAATATTTCATTTTTTAATAGAGGCTATAAATTAACCTTTATAGTATGCAGGTTGGGCAACCAAATTGTTACTGGATGTGGTTGGGTTCAGATACTTGAGGACCAGGTTGGAGAACTCGTAGCTTCATTGACACACGCAAAAATACCATACAATTAGAGATATACATTATTTAATACATTTAAAGACAGACAATTATAGATGAAATGCAAATTAGATTTAAAAAAACCTATTACAAGAAATTAATAATAACTTTAAATTATCAATACAAATTATAGACATGCACCCTAACTCCATGATCAAACGGATTTTAAAAGGAAATAAATAAAAAAATGTTTTAGAAAATTAAAAATTAAATTCAATGACGCTATTTAGAAGTTAATTTGACGAAAGACGCGTGAAAGGACTCCCCTATTAAGCCGAAAACCCAATACTCGGCTAAGTGCAGGAATGCATGACATATACTTCCTGTCCAGTGAAAGTGTAGGCCAACTGACCAAATCTCCTGGACGCGCTCTTTTCAGTGGGTAGGTTTGGTTTGGCTCGGTTTGGTTTGGTTTGGTTTGCTGCTCTACGATCATTTTGTGCCCACTTTAGGCTAATTAGACAACCTACACTTTAAAGTGGATTCCGAATCACTAATAAACATCTCTGCCCCGCCAGGATTCGAACTTGAAGCCTATGGTACCAAAGGCCAGAGGGCTAGCCAGTGGGTAGGAGGAAGTATGGCTACGACCTATATATTGCTATCTTTTCTTCCTATATGATTTAAACACGTCAATTTTGATTATAATTTTATAACTGTACATCAGTTACTAGAGTATGTAATCAATAAGATTCGTATACCAATTTTTCATATATTAATTAATTCGATGATTAATTATTATCATTATCATCTAATTAAAATGAAGACATTCAACACTAATACTCAGTATCAACCTATTAGTATTTAGAACTAGTACTAGTAGTAGCACTTGTAGCAATATAGTAGTTAGTACTAGTAGCAGTATAGTAATATAGTATGAGTAGTAGATAGTAGTATAGTACCAGTAGTCGTATATTAATAGTAGCACTAGTAGCAATATAACAGTTAGCACTAGTAGCAATATAGTAGCATATTAGCAGTAGTATAGTACGTGTAGTAGTAGTATATTAGCAGTAGTATAGTACGTGTAGCAGTAGTATAGTACGTATAGCAGTAGTATAGTACGTGTAGCAGTATATACGTATACAGTAGTATAGTACGTGTAATAGTAGTATAGTACGTGTAATAGTAGTATATTAGCAGTAGTATAGTAAGTGTAGTAGTAGTATATTAGCAGTACTATAGTGCGTGTAGCAGCACTATAGTACTATAGAAGTACTATAGTATAGCAGTACTATAGTACTAATAGAAGTACTTTAGTCTATTAAGTATTTGGTACTAGTACTAAATGCTAATATCCTAATATATATATATATACATAAGAAAATGTAATGAAAACAACGAAAATACCGAATAATTATTTAAAAATATTTTATAAAAAAATTAAAATATTATAAAAATGCATTAATAAATAGTATAGCATTTGACGAAACAGGGCTTTGAAATTAAATGCTTAAATTGTTAATAATATTCCCCACAATTCAACAAGAAGTTTTTTAATTCTTTGGCCTTGACTGCTGACACTAGTTTACATTTGACTATGTTCCCCAGATATTTATAAACATTCGAAGAAGTTAGAATCAACAGATGCCACTATGGACTTGCAGTGGCCATATGTTAGAGACGTAAACAAAAATCTGTTTATGGTAAAAGTAAACAAAGTGGGAAAACTTTTATGGACACGCAATTATGAAATGTACCAAAGGCAAAAATAGATCAATATGGATTACGTCAGAAACACTTCGTTTAATTTATCGGATGTTTACTTGCATCTGATTTTCGTGTGCGAATAGCAATAAAAAAATTGTAAGAAGTTTTACTTACGAAGGAAGTTTTCCTTTAATTTACTGTTTATATAGATAAATTTGAAAAAATAAGCTAAAAGGTGCTACAGTGTACATGGGCCAACAATGTTTAAAAATAGAAGATATTAGCTCTTATATCAAAAAATTATTCCAAATGTAAAATGGCATCGAAACGGCATTTCCGAGCGAAACGTATATATATATACACTCATGTCCATAAATTAAGGATAATTCAGAATCACACAGAAATTGAATTCTAAAATAAAAATTTCACCTGTAGAATTATTACACACATCTTGAAGAAGCATATGCAAATTACAGGAAACCACCAGATGGCGCGGATAGTACGTCACAATGACGAGAGTGTAAGAGAGCGGTATATAAGGAATGGTGGCAAAGAAGTAAAATTGTTCACAAGCGATTTAAAAGCCTTTCAGTGCAATAACCGCATAGTTATGGCACAAAGGAAGCATTTGGATGATTTTTTACGTGGTAGAATTATCGGACGACTGGAATGAGGACGTACCCAGCTGGAAGTATCCGAGGAACTTAGAATCGCCCAGAGTGTTATCTCCAGGCTTTGGCAACGATTCCAAGATGATGGTAATGGGAATAGATGTTACAGCACAGGTCGCTCCCGAGTTACAACGCCAAATGATGACCGGTATTTAGCAGTTACTGCCAAAAGAAACAGACGGAGCACAGCATCAAACCTGTCTCGTCAGCTCTCTTCAGCTACCGGTACGACAGTTTCAAGGCAGACCGTGTACAGACGCTTAGGGCACATTGGTCTATATGCTCGTAGGCCTGTCAGATGTGTTCCACTTACCGCAACTCACTAGCGCTTGCGATTAACCTGGAGTAGAGAGCATGCATTGTGGACACCGCAACAGTGGTCTCGTGTGATGTTTTCCGACGAGTCCAGGTTTAGTTTGCAGTCTGATTCTCGCCGGACTTTCATATGGAGAGCGCCAGGTACCCGTTACAACCAAGAGAACACCAGTGAACGACAACCGTTACGGTGGTGCAGGATGGCTCGTTTGGGGAGGAATTATTCTTGGTTCCAGAACTGACCTGCATGTTCAGAGTGTAACGATGACAGGCCACATCTATCGGGATGTCATTCTGGAACAACATGTACGTTTGTTTCGGGGCGCCATGGGTGCTGTATTTCTGTTTATGGATGACAACGCCCGTCCTCACCGTGCAAACATTGTAGATGAATGCCTTCAATTGGAGGATATCACCCGTATGGATTGGCCAGCATACTCACCGGACTTGAATCCAATAGAGCATGTGTGGGATATGCTTGGCCGACGAATTGCAGCCCGTCAACCCCCTCCCACCTGTTAACCGGAACTTCGGAGGGCATTGCTTGATGAGTGGTGTAATATTCCCCAAGTTCAGATTGATAATTTGATACTCAGCAGGCCTAGGCGTTGTAAGGCCTGTATTGCATCGTCCGGGAGACATACTCCATATTAACCATCACACTAACCATGTTATACTGTTTTTTGTAAATAGGTTCTTTTTTGAAATTTGCTCCAGGGAGTAAAAATCGCAATTTTTATTAATTATGTCAAACATATAGCATCTTTTGCTCTTTACCTTTTGTTTAATAAATAGACTTTTACAAATAAGTCAAATTTGTTTTGCTTCTGTCTCTTTCTTTGCCTGAACTTCATTATTCTTAATTTATGGACATGAGTGTATATAGATATAGAATAAGCGATAATATATCGAATTAAAAATACTATGATATATTTAAATTTAAAAATTCTTTAGAAGATGTTTTTTCATTGCAATGGGAAATGAAATGGAAATGGCTGAAATGGTACAATTAAAATGTCTGTAATAAATCCATATTTTATTCTTCTATTGCCTTTTGACGTCACCACCATTTACAATAGAATAGCATAATGGAATAAAACAATTGTAACCATGCTTCCTCTTACGCACTGACAGTCCCCTGTGGCGTTTAGGAGAAAAGAGTCAGTTGACATACAGACTCTCACCCGGAAAGGAAATATATTTCGCGCACTCTGTGCGTAGCCGAGTATCGGGTTTTCGGCCTAGAAGTGAATTCCTTCTACGAATCCATAATTATTTGTCTTTAAATGTGTTAAATGTGGCCTGTAATTGTGATGTGTAATTGTATATATGTGAAAGGTGTTAGTGCGTGTGTGTGAATAAAGCTGTGAGTTCTCCAACATGTTCCTCAAGTATCTCAACCTAACAACACCCAATTACAATCTGGTTGCACAACCTGCACACTATAAGATTTATTAATGAAGTATCCAACCGATTTCGAATTATGCCGGTGAAAAAAATTTATAAAACTTATCCATTATGCAATGTAAAGTTAAAACATTTTTTTATGTAATAAAATGGTAACATTATAATATCTTTTATGAAAATGTTTTTGAACCATAGAGGCCTGATATTGATTTGACAGATTTAATGAAATTATTTAATTTACAAGATCGGACTTCAAGCAAAAAAAAAAATTGAAATTCAATTTTAATGGATTTTAATATATCACAAAGAAAAAGAAAACCAGAGAGCTTGTTTTTCTAATTCATATTTACGTCCTTTAATTAAAATCGTAATAATTTGTTTGTTACTGGAACCAGTATTGGTAATTTGTAACTCAGTATTACAAATCTTATATCTACTAGCCAAGTTTCACATAAACAAGTAATATAAAAAAAAAAAAAAAAAAAGTCAATTCCTACTTTTTTTTTTTCTCGCTATGTTGCAGAAAGTCTTTCATAAATAATTTTCATTCATTTTTTTTAAGTTTATCTGGCAAGTTGAATGTATCTACCAACTAAAAACTAAAATTAATTAATTAAATTAAATTACTGAATTAATATTTGAAAAAATTGTATTAACATCCAGTGTCATCCCCTACAAGTTCAAAAAAAAAAAAAAAAATTTATTTGTACTTGATGGATGAATAAAAGTATTTTATAAAGGATTGGAAATTTTGAACAAGATATATATAGGAAGAGTGTGAACTGATAGAAGGAATTGAAAAAAAAAATACTCTTTTTCACTAAGAAATCCTCTTTTGACAGATAAAACCATGCTTATGAGGTATTACAACGAATCTGTCGTAGATCTGTTCTTGCGTCAGATTTTTAAGAACCAGTTCTTTAATGAGATCTTCTTGAGATACTGATGCTTTTGTTTTGTTGTCAGCAGCGAACTTTACTTGCCATTAGCGTGTTCAGAAAAGCGTAGCGGGAATTTAATAGGGTGGAGGTGCTTTTAAGGATGGAATAGAGTTCGACCGGATATGCGTCACACTAGAGCCGGATGTCCAAACGATTGGAAGGACCTCAGCTGAGTCATTTATGTTGTCAGATCGTTTTGGGAACAGAGACTTCGGGAAAATACGCTTTCATGTTGATTTTGCAAATATTAAGGAACTTATTGTTTAAAACTGGGGTGGCCAACCAGCGGCCCTCCTTGAATATTTTTTCCGGCCCATGAGATTTATCACAATTTTACAAAAATATATTTATTTTATGATGGCCAAAGTAGTAAAAACCAATGGATTAAAAAAAAAAACACATTATGTGTGCATCCATCTATTCAAAAATTAACTGTCGAAATGATGAGAAAAATTAACTTTGATTTTAAAATAATATGCTTGCGAATGAATATTGACAGTTTTATTGATGAGTTTACTAGTTATGAGAGTTCGCTGAATAATTAAATTATATTCTGCGAACGCATTTTGGAACATCTGATATAACAGGTCCGGTCATCTCATGAGAATTGAAAGTGATAGAGCTGCTTTGAGGGTTTTCAATGCAACCCCTTTCGGACAACGACCAAGGGAAAGACCGAAAAAGAGATCGGTCGACTGTTTAGACTCTGATTTTAATGTTATTAAGATAAAAACTGGAGTTCCACGGCTTTCATTAAACATTTCCTCAGTTATCCAGATAGTCTAAAGCCATTATTCAGCATTCCCAAGACAACAATGATTTTGTTTTTATGAATGGCACTGTTAACATCTAAAAAGCATGCGACATGTCACAAAATATTAACAGAAGGAGAATAACGTGCAGAAATATATAGTGTTACGAAATATATATAAAGTAGTAAGTTATTTATTTACAATGCGTGTTTAGTGATCTTCCATTTGCATCGATATTTTCATTTTGAAACCTCTTAGGGGGCCCAATGAGCAAACTAAACGCAACTGTTTTCATAAAAAATACATACAGCTATGTGTTGGCATATTTTAGACAGTCAGGAGACGTTTCTGAATAAGCTAACATTGTAACTTCTTTAAAAAATGCATACTTTCTCAGGTATGATTTGCAGTAAACTTACTTGGATGCTTATGAATTTATTTCCCTTTAACTATTATAAACTTACTATTTAAACCTGCACAATACTGATCGTGGACATTTACAGTATTACATTGATTTACACTATGCAATATTCACAGTCATGAGCACACTAATAATCCTTCATTAATTGTTTTATTTCTCAAATTGAATTGAGAACAGCCTGGCTGAATCTTTAAAGAAGGCCAAGGCCCACAACGGAAATTTGTCGAGACAGTTATGATGATGAATATAACAGGTTCTATGTTTCATAATGAACATTTAAAATTAGGTAACCATCCCTAGATACTCACACTTACCATAAAAGTTTAACACTGTTCTAATCTTTAAAGTTATTAACTTTGTTACATTACGAAATGATAAGAATTCTACTGTTCAAAGAATTTGCAATACTGATTTCATCGTTTACACAATAATAATATACATTAATTACACAATAAAAATGAGTAAATACAGATTCAATTAAGAACATTTACATTTTAAAAGAATTTCTCTAAAACATTTTTAGTATAATTTTATCGTTATTATTTTCATTCTTATTGATAAATTAAAACACATTTTTCAATTTAAACCACTTGCAATCCAATTATTTGTTTACAAAATTAGCTAAATATTAATCATCAGACTATCTGAAAGTAACTTATTTAAGAAATATAGTGTGTAAAGAAAATTAAAAATCAAAATCAGTTTAGATTTATATTTATTTACAGAATAACAAAATTTAAATAAGTAATCAGTAAAATTTAAATTAAGAAAAAAAAAAAAACATTTCTAAACTTTTATGCATATAAAATAAACGGATGTATTTGAATCACTTTCAAAATAATGTATTAAAGAATAGCTAAAACGAAACTAATACATTTTAATTATCACTGTTCTAAATATTTATAAGAAAATAACTAACTACCTTTTGGAAAATAATCAATAAAAGATAAAACTCCTTCGTTCTTCATGATGTATCCAATGCACAAAAAAAACGAATATTTAGAGAAAAAGAATATATATTTTTTTTTGAACAATAAGAACACACATCAGAACACTAAACCAATTCTTAAAGCTGCATCGCACTAAAACACCATTCTCACTTATGCACCTTTCGAATAAGAATATTTTGATTCTGCATAAAAACACTAACCTTGGAACATCGTTTGTAATTTCCTCAAAGATTTTCAGTCCCTGTGGCAACAAAATCAACAACATACTGGGGAATTACGCCATTATGAAGTCGAGAGTCAAGGTCAATCACGTCTTTTTGAACTTTCCCTCATAACCTTTGTAGAATAATCCACCCAGCGTTCGAATTAATGATGTATTCGATTCACCAAACGATTTTTGTCAGCAGCACTGGTGACTACTGGCATCTTGGAATCGTTTTGGAATACGTAGAAGCCGTGTGGAATTTCTTCGAACAAATTGTTTGACCTACTACGATTGTTAAAGGGGGTAGGATAAAAAAAAGTGGGTTGTTCTTCGCGTGATTTCTTTGTTTTTAAAAGAATCGTTTTCGATTTTATTGGCCATTAAAAAGCGTTACTAACAAGAACACAAGGAAGTTGTTGGGTTTTTTATTGTGTAATCGGTTATTTTTAACTAGGACTTGTGCTTCTTACATAGCCGCTGGCCAATAGAGAACTACTTTTTTCAATTTTATTGATAGCTTGATGAAAGTTTAAAGCTATTACAAATTATTCATTGAAATGGATCAGTTTAATAATAAGAAGGTTCTTTAAAAATTTTTTTTAAAGATGCGATGATTATATATTTTGCAAAAATTCATTTTAACAATTCCAATAAACCATCAGCTTTATCTTCTTTTTTTTAAACAATTAAAAAGAGATAAGATATTTGTTAAATTTCAATAAATAATACTAAAACACAATTAATTTAAAATACAGGGTGATTATAATTAAAGTCCCACTTTTAAAATGCTATAAAAAAGAACCCCTCGTCACATTAAGTTCAAATTTGAATTGAAGATACTTGGAGATTGGGAAACGGTATGGCATCAAAAAAAAAAGTTCCACCGATTTTTCCCACTGAATTTGATATGACCTTGCCGTGGTGGATGGGCTTTCCACTCGAACAGTGTCAAACTGTTGAATGACGACTTCATTCTTTTTTTGACGAAGTCATTTCTTCCGTAAAAAAAAAAAAAAAAAAAAAAAAAAAAAAAAAAAAAAAAAACCCGAAACAATCACGCCCATTGAACACTACAGTTGGTTCCATGCAACTCATGCCAAATACGTTGTCATTTCGATTCAAAATATCAATGGCAGCCAAATTCACTTTCTTTATGCCGCTTACAGTGCCATCTATTAATATTTTTTTTTTGATACCGTACCGTTTCACCCTTTTAAAATCATCACCATTTAATTTTGACATTTATCTGTGATAAGAGCTTTTTAAAAAACATTTTTTATACTTTAAATATAGAAGCCATCCTGTAAAACATAAAGGAAAAATATTTTTCATTTACGGTTTTTTTTACGGTCATCCTTTTCTTTGCTTTGCTGCCATTATTAAAAATGTTTTCAACAATTAATGGATTGAACCACTAAAAAAAGAAAAACTAGCGATTTATCTCCAAGTAATCAAATGAAGCACACTTTAAACAATGTTGAAAATATATGGAAACAAACACATAAATTGCTTCAAAAATATTTAATTTTATATGTATTAGAGTTAAGACATTATTCTAATACTAAGATTAATTCAGTTCAGACGTTAATTGCAGAAAGATTTGAGTTTACATTTGGTGCTGGTAAAAAGTTGAAAGTTTAAATACAGGTGATAGCCAACCAACGGCCCGGCTAGAATATTTTTCCGGTCCGTGAGATTTATCACAATTTTAGAAAATTTATTTTATAATGACCAAAGTTGGAAACCAATGTAAAAAAAATACAGATGTTAAAAATGTGAAATTAAAAAAATATCTGCCGAATTTTTGAGAAAAAAAGTGACTTTGATTTTAAAAAATATTTTTGCAAAATAAGACATGAAATAATTGTGTTTTATTTATGAGTTTGCAGAATACTGAATTATATTCTGCTAAAGAACAAGCCATGCGCGCATCTTGGAACATATAATATAACAGATTTATGTTTCACTTAAAGTGACCTCAGTGGTGCAGTGACCAAAAGATACGCACAATTGATTGAGCAAACGAGTCAGCCTATTTTTTTTTAATTAATATATTATATTATATATTATTTATATATCCTATTATATATTATTTCATTAATATATTAAAATTATTACATATTTGGCTTTTTGGTTTTTTATATTTTCATTTGCATTCAATTAGCAATACATTCTTTAACTAATTGTGGTACGAATTCTGTCATGAGAACACTTTAAACATTCAGTCCTGTATTAGATATTCTGAATAATTAAATTTAATATTTATTTTATACCGTTAACGCTGTGCTATCAAGCCAAACAGGATATATTTATTATTATTTATTACTGCTTATTATTATATTTATTACTGTTATGTTATTTTTAACTGCTATTATTAATTATTATTTTAATTTATAGAAATCCAACTCTTTTTAAGGAAAATATTTACTGCGAACCTATTTTGATGAGAAGTATCTTATTTACACATTATCCCAAAATATTTTAAATATATTAAAAGAATGTTAAATATGTTTTTGACGTTTTAATTACTATTTCTTCATTCTTTTAGAATTAAACACTCTTAAAAACATTTTGACGAATTAAATGTATTCATTTTACTGGTTATTTCATAGTCATTATTTATATTACGCATTCTTAATTTGAAATTCAATTGCAGAGATGACCTTGAATCTTAATCAAATACTTATTTAAGAAGTCAAGAATAAGACTTTTACGAAACTGGCAACACCTCGAAACAATGGGTTTTAACATCTTGCTTCATCAAGAGATTTAAGATTCAGAGAAATATGACGTCAGATGTCCTACGCATTTTGACGCAGCGAAATTGTACGCATATTAACTTTTTTTTCTTTTTTTTTATCTCTTGCAAACAATAATCCCGACATAAAAAAAATTCTCCCGTGTATATGGTTTATTGGCAGATTTTTTTTTTTTAATTATAAGTATTAAGTTGATGGACTTAATGGATAGTAAGCTTCGTGCATTAATTTTGAGGTATATATCATTTTGATAATGGCTGAAATAAAATTTATTTTATAACAAAAAGTTACTTTTCTTAAAAAACAAACAAAATTGTCTATGGTTAAAATGAAGAACTACAAATGAATCATCTTTTTCATAATCAAATTTTAGAACTACTAAATTAATTTTTATTCATTTTGGTGAATTTTAAAATACATTTTTTTAGAAAGGAATCTATAAATTAAACTAAATGATTTATGGAATTTTTATTCCAATTTTCGAGAAAATTTCAGAAATAAATTTATTGCAATATATTATATTATTTATTGTTATTAATATATATTTCTTTATAATATTGATTTTTTATCATATCGATTTTTAGTAATTCCACTGCAAACCAAAATTTTAGTTTATCTTTTTTTGATGTAACAACAAAAATTTAAAACAGCGAAACATATCGACTTCCTTAAACAATTAGTTTCAATAGATCATTTAAATTTTTTACATTTCAATCGACTGAGCAAAAAATGCAGTAAAAAAAGAACCACTCGTCACAATGAGTTCAAATTTGAACTGAACATACTCGAAGAAGAAGGAGGAAACGGTACGGCATCCAAAAAAAGTTTCAAAGTGTATTAATAGACGGCGCTGTAAGGGGCATAAAGAATGTGAATCCGGCTGTCAGTGATAGTTTGAATCGAAACAACAACGTATTTGGCGTGAGTTGCACATGAAACCAACTGTAGTGTACAATGTGCTCAATTTTTTCGGTTTTTGGACGGAAAAAATGACTTCCAAGTCATTCAACAGTAGTGGCACTGTAAATACTTTTTTTTGACATATTCTTTTATATTTGTAAACGTTATAAACGTCATTGTCATGTTCATAGACGAAAAAAAAAGTTAATAAATGAAACTTTTTAAATAATTTCTCATGTGTAAGATTAATCAAAAACGATTTAAGATAGAGAGGGGAAAAAAAAATCGAGAAAATAGCAGAAGAAGATTAATGAAACAAAAGGAAATGAAGATTTTCTCCCATGAAATTACTTCAGGGAAAAAAAAATGACCTAAAATTCTTGATTTCTACCAGCGCTTAACATTTCTATCCAGAACAGAGAAAAGAAACACTGCCGTTATTACATATCTCAATGTTTACTAAAGCTTGACAATGCTCTTTTACACTGATATATATCCATGACTAATAAGTTCAATTCGTAATCAGAAACAAGTAATATAAAAAAAAGATTTAAAGTCAATTCCTATTTTTTTTCACTCTATTGCCGAAAAGTCTTTATAAATAATTTTCATTCAATTTTTTTAAGTCACAGAAAATTCTCTCTTTCTCTCTCTCTCACATACACACTTTCCATCTCTCTCACTCATTTATTCACATGTTTCATTTTCCATTTTGTTCCCCTCCTCGACTCAGACTAGAACCCACAATGAAAAAAAGATTATGAAAAAGAAATTTTTTTCTTACGCGCTTCGCCACTGACGGTATTGATTCCTAAATTTATATCCTGCTAAATATCTTAAAAGAAGAGAAATTTCTTTTCTCCCTTATAAAACAAAAATTAATGAATTAAATTTAATGAATGAATTACTATTTGAAAAACTGTGCTAACATCCAGTGTCATCCACTACAAGTTCAAAAAAAAAAACGTATTTGAGCTTGAGTGGATGATTCAAAAGTATTTTATGAACGATTGAAAATGTGAACACGATATATATAGGGAGAGTGTGAACTAATAGTAGGAATTGAAAAATTGTTCAAATACATGCAATTCTCACACAAAACGTTTAAGATATCTAAAATTTCAATAATTATAAGAAATCTCGCTGCAATATATTATTAATATTATTAATTATAAGTTTTAAGGGTCAAAGAAAATAATAAGATGCCATATATAAAGATGTAACCAAAAAAACAGTACAGCTCATTTAATTTTAAAATTCAATAACTAACAATGAATTTGAAAGCAAAATAATCTATAGAACACATTTACGAGACCATAACAATATTGTGTTGGCTCGATGAATTTTATTACAATTTGAGATACAATTATTTATAGTATGTTTTGAAAGTAGAAAACTCAGGGATTTTGAATGGCCTCGAGAAAAATATAAGCAACTGCGAACTTTAGAAATGAATTAAAAATAGATTCGGAAAAACATTAAAATAGAGGGAAACCGGTCTTGGTAATCTTTTCTAGGGAAAAAAAAATCCCTCTGTTATATCACGTTTGAAAGTTAAAAAAGAAAATGTTTCCATTCGAGTTTGAAATTTTAACGAAGAACCAACTTTTATTTTTTCTATCTAGTTGGTAAAAATAATCCAATAATAATTTAAAAAATAATATTTAAATAATTTTAAAATCCCCTTATACCACGGTAGAAGCAATTCTACTTTGATATTATTTTGTAGTTGTGCCTGTTATATGCTTTCGAGAATTGACGATCAAATCAATATTCTTACAAAAATTGAGAATCAAATCAGCATTCTTTCGAGAATTGAGCATCAAATCAGCATTCTTTCGGAGAATTGAGGATCAAATCAGTATTCTTTTCAGAATTGAGATCAAATCAATATTCCTTACGAGCAGGGCCGGATTTGGATGCAAACAGGCCCTAGTTTATTGCACTTATGAGGTCCTTTCACCTCCCATTTATAAGTTTGTAAATTACATGAGAGATAATAAAATACATCATTACTGTGATATATATCAATATGTTAAATGAACACATGTTGTGATGGGTGCTAATCTTTATAAAAAATGGGGCACGGATAATAAATAAATAAAAATCGAGAACACTTATTTGGACATTTATTCTCAGCACCCTATAGAGTACTTGCAACAATAACTAATCAAACATAACACACACCATTTTACAAAGAAACAAAATTCAAATAACTAAAAATCTTTGACAACGAAAATAAAATATGCAATAAAAATTATCCTATTTTCTATCAAATTAAATAAAATATATTCAATACATTGAAGATTAAAGTAAATTCAATTCAGATAAATTTATTTCATAATCTCTCCTTATTTTCGACTCAGTGTTTTAGTGTTTACTGTTTTTAGAATAGTGTAATTCTAATTTTTCTAACAATTTGAATATAGGCCCCTCATGATCTTGAGGCCCTAGGGCTGAAGCCTCAGTTAGCCTATAAGGGAAAATCCGGCCCCTCTTACGAGAATTGAGATCAAATCAATATTCCTTACGAGAATTGAGAATCAAATCAACACTCTAAATCAATATTCTTCCGAGAATTGAGGATCAAATCAATATTCTTTCGAGAATTGAGGATCAAAATCAATATTCTTTCGAGAATTGAGGATCAAATGAACATTCTTCGAGAATTGAGGATCAAATGAACATTCTTTCGAGAATTGAGGATCAAATGAACATTCTTTCGAGAATTGAGGATCAAATGAACATTCTTTCGAGAATTGAGGATCAAAATGAACATTCTTTCGAGAATTGAGGATCAAATGAACATTCTTTCGAGAATTGAGGATCAAATGAACATTCTTTCGAGAATTGAGGATCAAATGAACATTCTTTCGAGAATTGAGGATCAAATGAACATTCTTTCGAGAATTGAGGATCAAATGAACATTCTTTCGAGAATTGAGGATCAAATGAACATTCTTTCGAGAATTGAGGATCAAATGAACATTCTTTCGAGAATTGAGGATCAAATGAACATTCTTTCGAGAATTGAGGATCAAATGAACATTCTTTCGAGAATTGAGGATCAAATGAGCATTCTTTCGAGAATTGAGGATCAAATGAACATTCTTTCGAGAATTGAGGATCAAATCAGTATTCTTTCGAGAATTGAGGATCAAATCAATATTCATTCGAGAATTGTGGATCACATCAATATTCTTGCGAGAATTGAGAATCCATTCAACATTCTTTCGAGAATTAAAATTGGTTGGTAGGTTGGTTTGGTGTTTAATGGCACAAGAACCAGATTTGGCAATCGAGAATTGATAATCAAATCAATATTCTTTGGAGAATTGAAAATCAAAGCAGTACTCTTTGGAGAATTGAAAATCAAAGCAGTACTCTTTGGAGAATTGAAAATCAAAGCAGTATTCTTTGGAGAATTGAAAATCAAAGCAGTATTCTTTGGAGAATTGAAAATCAAAGCAGTATTCTTTGGAGAATTGAAAATCAAAGCAGTATTCTTTCGAAAATTGGAAATCAAATCAATATTCTTTTAAACAAAAGTTAATTTTCGCATCTGAAAATAAAGGCAATGCATCTATTTTTAGAAACATTAGTACTGCATTCGTTTCACCAACAATTAACCTTTTTGTAGGTGAATAGCAGTCCGTGAAAACTGTTTCTAAAATGTTCGGCATGGAGACCTTGACGTCACCCTGTTTACTGAAGCTGCAGCTGACAATTTTACGCGCTGCCCACATAGTGGTTACGTTAGTTTACGTTTGTGCAGCTGCCGCCTTATTTGAAGGCTACATTTGAAAAGAGACTTTTGATATTCACAGATAATAATACATCGCACACACTTCGTCGTTCCAAGTTAAAAAAAAAAAATATTTAATGTCGTGTAATTTGTCATTGAAATGATTTATTCGAAACCGCAACACAGAGAAAAAAAATTGATCTATAAAGCATAAAAACACAACATTAAACGAGAATACATTTTTCTCCAATAAACAGTTATATAAAATACTTGTTCAAATAAGATTATGAATACATTTACTAGTTGTTTAAAAAATGATAGAAATTTTGATTTTTAGCTAAGAACTAAACAATTGTAATTATAATCAAAAGCCTGAAAAAAAAATTGATTTCATAATACACTTAAAATCGTAGTTTACACTATAATTAAAATTTTAAAATAGCTTTATTTTGATACATGTGTATATATATATATCAAAATAAAGCTATTTTAAAATTTTAATTATAAAAATTTTTTTAAGTCAATTCCTACTTAGGTCAACGAAGAAAAATTTTATTTTAGTTACTTTTTATTAAATAATTACAATTAATTAAATTTCATTAATGAATTAATATTTGAAAAAAACTGTATTAACGTCCAGTGTCATCAACTACAAGTTAAAAAAAAATATATTTGAACTTGAGTGGATGAACAAAAGTATTTATGAACGATAGAAAATTTGAACAAGATATATAAGTATATATATAGTATGAACTAATAGTAGGAATTGAAAAAAATGATAATATACATATAATAGTGACTTAATTTTTAAAATTATAAAAACTGAAATCCGCTCACGAACTACTATTTATCATGTGTGAACATACTTTCAATAACCCACCAAATTTATGAAGCAATGGGTCAGAATACTACAAGAACGGAAATTCTGCACTTTAGGGTTCCGCTTGTTTATTTGGCGATTTTTTTCCGTTGCGGTTTTTCACCAAGGCTCCTCCTAAACAAAACGAAACGGCTGCTGCGGTTGTGGTGATTCCATTTGGCGCGCAAAAAATATCGCCAAAAATTGATTTCATAATACAATTCAATTTTTTGGCGATTCCATTTGGCGAAATTGATACCCTAAAGTGCAGAATCCTTACAATAACTATCCAATTCAATAGCGCCAGGAACATAACAAAATTGAATGACTCTATAACTTTATGAAGAAGCAATTGTTCAAATACTACAAGTGGTACTAACCAGGGCCGGATTTTTATATAGGCAAGATCAAGAGGGGCCTACATTCAACTTTGTTAGCAAAATTGGAATTATTCTAAAAACAGTAAATACTAAAACACTAAATCGAAAATAAGGAGAAATTCGGATACTTGGATTGAATGAGTTCTCAAATAAAATAACTATGAACATAAAATTTAATATGATATACAATTCGATATTTTTTTTTTTTTGTGATCTGGATTTTGTTTGAATAAAGTTCCATTTTTGGTTTAGTTTAAAACTTAAAATTCATAATAATTCATACTTACACTTTAAATGCGAATTATTACGAAATAAATTTATCTGAATTGAATTTGCTTTAATCTTTCATGTATTGAATATATTTAATTTAATTTGATAGAAAATGTTAAAATATTTTATTACATATTTTATTTTCGTGAGCAAAGATTTTTATTATTTGAATTGTGTTTCTTTATAAATGTCGTGTGTTATGTTTGATTAAAAGTACTAAATAGGGTGCTGAGAATAAATGTCCAAATAAGTGTTCTGGACTTTTTTTCTTATTTATTATACATGCCACATTTTTTATAAAGATTTGTACGAATCACAACATGCTTCATTTAACATATTGATATATATATCACAGTAATGATGTATTTTATTATATCTCACATCATTTGCAGACTTAAAAATGGGAGGTGAAAGGGCCTCATAAGTGGAATAGCCTAGGGCCTCTTCTCATCTAAATCCGGCCCTGGCACTACCCAATTCAGACAGAGAAGTCTGTTAAGTGATTGTTAAATTAACTTTCATAAACACAAACTCATTCGTACACACTAACTTGAAATTGAAACAATAGTCTGTTTAAATTTTGAAAGCCAAACAATTCAAAATGAACGACAGAGCACGTGACTCGATGTGAGTCGATCGTTATATTTCGCAACACGTATTTCATGCCAGTTTTGAACACACGTGAAAATCAGCGTTTATTTTTAAATAAAAGTTTCTCCCGCTGCGCGAGGAGATTAACCTATTTTAAATAATAACTTATATTCTTACTCATTTCGTAGTCACGCCTTTACCATGATTTAAGGAATATTTAGTTTTTAAGTGACCTAAAAACGCCTGAATGCAAAAAGTCTAATAAATGTTAGTATGTAACAAAGTTTTAGCACCAAAAATATCAAATGCTTTTCATTAATTACTTAAACGTGTAAAAATTATCCGGCCATGAGATTTATCACATTTTTACAAAATGTATTTATTTTTATAATGGCCAAAGTAGTGAAAACCAATGTATTAAAAAATCACATTGTGTGTGCATCCATCTATTCAAAGATTAACGGTCGAAATGATGAGAAAAAATTAACTTTGATTTTTAAAATAATATTTTTGCGAATATAGGACAGATAGTGCCTGTTTTATTGATGGGTCTACAGTTATGAGTTCGCAGAATAATTACATTTATTCTAGGAAATCACGAGACGCGCGCATCTCAGAACATCTAATATAACAGGTTCTACGATTCACTTTAAGTGACTGCAGGGACCATTCTAGATACGCCCAGTGGATTGTTTATAGCAGAAAAACCAGATTCTTAGTTCAATTTGTTGGTGCTTTTGGTTCAACTACCACTTGCGAATCGTTTTTTCGTAAACGAAATGGACCCAACACAAAACACGCTCAAACATAATGGACACTAACCTGCAACACCCATTACGATGTGCAAGTACCCGAAATGAGATAGATTTGTAAAAGCTAAGTGAAAGAGTGGAGAAAAAATATCGCACAAGTCAAATAAATATTTTTTTTTAATGATTTCCTTTTTTTTATTTCGTTTATATTTATATATTTTATTTTAATGTTATATATTTCATTACAGTGTGCATTTATTATTATTATTATATGTTATATTATGTTTACATGTAAGAATAATAGTAAACACAAAAAAACAATAACTCATTATGCTTCAATTTTTCACTCCAAAAAAAAAAAAATGTCTATAGTGGTTCTAAATCCAATATGGGGCTATATAATTTTATAGGCGGCCCGCGGAGTTAGGATGCATTTCAAAGTGGCCCGCAAGATCATTGGGGTTAGCCACCCCTGATCTAAGCTAACGTATTGTGTTGAAAACCTATGTCCATACTAAATAATTTTTATTAGAATAAAAATTTTAAAAATATACAAATAATATTTTTAAGAAGAATCAAATAAAACTTATGTGTCCTTATGTTAGGAAGAAAAAGAATAATTTCAACTTATTATTTTTTATTACTAAAAAAAAAAAAAAAAGAAGAAGAAATTAAAATACTTGCACATATAAAACCCATTATTTGACTGGCTATAAAACCCATTATCAATGATATTGGACTTGACAAGAAGTGCAGTTTTCTAGAAAAATGGCTAAAAAAACAAGGGTTACTAAAAGATATAAAAATAAACTTTTTATCACTTATTTGATTCAACCTAGAAAATAAATACCATGATAATATAATTTATGGTGATTTCTTTATTCTACAATAATGGAAAAAATTGGCAACATTATAATATTTTTTTGTAAATTTTTCATATGATTTTCATATTTACGAATCTGGTGGACTCATTTAAGTCTATTTGAACCAATTTTCGAGACTTTGTACAATATTATAAGATACGAATTCCATCAGAATCGCAAATGTACATATCTAGAAATTTCTATCTTAATCAACATGTTTAATGTACACTGAAGTGACAAAAGTCATGGGATAGCAATATGCAAATTTTCTGATGGCAGTAGCAACGCGTAGAACAGGTATAAATGCGCAGTGCTTTCGCAGATTTCATTTCTGTTCAAGTTATTCATGTGAAGAGGTTTTTGACGTGATGATGACCGCACGACGGGAATTAACAGACTTTGAACGCGGAATGTTAGTTGGAGCTAGACGCATGGGTCATGCCATTTCGGAAATCGTTAGGGAATTCAACATTCCCAGAACCACTGTGTCAAGAGTGTGCCGAGAGTATGACATTTCAGGCATAACATCCCACCATGGACAGCGCAGTGGTCGACCGCCTGCACTTAACGACCGAGACCGGCGACGTCTGCAAAGAGTCGTAAATTCTAACAGACAAGCAACACTGCGTCAAATAACCGCAGAAATCAATGTGGGACGTACAAGGGACTTGTCTGTTAGAACTATGAGGAGAAATTTGGCTTTCTTGGGCTATTCCAGCAGAAGACCGACTCGAGTGCCTTTACTGACAGAACGACATCGCTTGCAGCGACTCTCGTGGGCACGTGAGCATATCGGTTGGTCCCTAGATGAATGGAAAACCGTGGCCTGGTCCGATGAGTCACGATTTCAGTTGGTAAGAGCTGATGGTAGGGTTCGAGTGTGGCGCAGACCCCACGAAGCCATGGACCCAAACTGTCAGCAAGGCACTGTTCAAGCTGGTGGTGGCTCCGTAATGGTGTGGGCTGTTTTTTCATGGCATGGACTTGGTCCTCTGGTGCGACTGGACCGAACATTGACTGGAAATGCTTATGTTCAGCTACTTGGAGATCACTTGCAGCCGTTCATGGACTTCATGTACCCAAACAACGATGGGATTTTTATGGATGACAATGTGCCATGTCACCGGGCCACAACTGTTCGCGATTGGTTTGAAGAACATTCTGGACAATTCCAACGAATGATCTGGCCACCTAGATCGCCCGACATGAATCCCATCGAGAATTTATGGGACATCATCGAGAGGTCTGTTCGTGCCCAAAATCCTGCACCGTCAACGCTTTCACAATTATGGACGTCTATCGAGAGAGCATGGCTCGATATTCCTGCAGAAGACTTCCAACGACTTGTTGAGTCCATGCCACGTCGAGTTGCTGCACTTCGCCGGGAGAAAGGAGGGCCGACACGATATTAAGAGGTATCCTATGACTTTTGTCACTTCAGTGTATATCCATGATGATTCAGTGTGGTTGATAATATATTTTTTCCTAATTATCTAATCGAATGGTTATATCCTCGTATGTTTATAAAAATATTAATTTTTTATACATCTAATTTTCAAATGACACATAATATAAATGATCGATTTCGTAAGTAATAAAAAAATGCAAGCAAGTGTATGCTAAAGATTATATTTCTATTTTTAGAGGGTCAAAAAAATGAATTTATTTAACACGAAAAGCGTCATGGCGCATAAAGTTTGCACAGATGATATTAGTGCACAGATTAGAAGCTGAATAAACTGAGTACAACGTAGAAATTTCAATATAAATTCTTCCAAAAAAATTGGATTATTACTCTTAAGAAAACAATTTTCGATTGACTGTTATAACAACTTAATCACTTTTGATCGAATAAATTGACACGAACATGATGCAACTGCCATTTTGATTGAAATACCTCCTGTTTACAGCGCCATCTATCGGTGACTCCAGAATTATTCGCATATAATTTTTTTGATAGATTTACGTACACAATGGCGATTTTTATGGTTGTAAAGTGTAATGAAATTTACTGCATGCCAAATGGCGCAATTTTGGCGAATTTTTTTGATTTTCTAAATAAATAATGATTAAAAAGTTGTTCAAAAAGTGATTTTGGTTTATTTGTTTATATATATATGTTATATAGATATTGGCCCAATGACTTTAGTTATACGAGTAGTAGAAATTTGTACAGAACGTAAATTGATAACATAATACGTGAAATATCAAGTATCTTAATTAGAATTGAGACAGAATGTGTAATTTGTTAATGGAAAGAATGTATAATTCTCAAATTCTTTGCTACAATTTAAAAAGTGAGCTTTGCTGCTTAACGTGTTTATATTAAATAAAATTTAATTTCTAGAATTTAAAAATAAAATTTTTAATTCGTTTTTAGTGTACGAAATTATTTGAATTTAAAGCTATTAAGATCATTTGCACACATAATAAACTTAAATTCAGAAATGGATTTCAAATTTTTAAATTTAATTTTTTTTATTACTACTAAATTTTTGCCTAAAATTTATTTCTCATTTCCAATAATTGAGAATCTGTACAATGCAGCAAATTCTAATTGTACATTCTAATTAATTTTTCAAATTCAAATGTAATATCAATCACAAAAAAAAAATCAGAAAACCATTAAAGCATTGCAGGCCTTGAGTCAAAAAACATATTTTCTTAGAATAAAATGAAATTTCAAATTTTAGTGAAATTACATGACGTAAATTATTACAAATTTTACGCAATCATTGATAAATCAAATTCTTACTGATCAAATTTATTACGGTGTTTGAAATTTCGTTTTGAGTCTGCGTATGAAATATTTACTTTCATTTTCTTGCAGTCAAAAATTATTTGAAAAAATAAATTTTTAATAACAGTAACGCTTGTATTTAATTGTTAATAATAGGATACCATATTTAATATTTTAAGTATAAAACTTTTTTTATTGATTTTAAATCAGTTTTAAAAATGATATATAAAAATTTCAATTCTACACGGGGAAAAAAAATTCTCGCATTAAACTGTTTCAAATTGTAACAAATGAAAATTAATATTAAAAAAATGTTTTAAATAATGTTAAATTATTATCTGGCTTTCCTGTACTATTTTTAAAATATTGAAAAACGAAACTTACAAAGAAATTAAGATATGGAACAAAAACTACCATCAGAAAATATTTTGATTACAAAATACCAACAAATCTTTTAATTCTTTCGAAATTATAAGACTTCCAAACAATAAATTTCGATAACATTAAATTAAAACTTTCTGATGTATTTACTTCTTTTTGAATATAGATGGCAGCACAAAACACTTCTACAGAAAATCAAAGACTATGGAAAATATATTTAAGATGCTTGAGAAAACTTTTAAGTTTTTTAATTTATCTCTACTGTGAATAATAAAAAAAAAAAAAAAGTCTTAAATGAAATATAAAATATCTGAAACAAAAAATACCGATAAAAAAACCGATTGTACTATCAATTTCGTTCAAATAGATCTGATAACACAATATAAACTAAGCGTTGAAAAATGTCAACAAAGAACTGACCTTTGTCCAAATGCAAGTTCCTATTCTTGACCACTCGAATGATATCGTTCTCTCTGAAGCTTAAAAGTGTGGCTTCTCGGGTGACGTAATCTGCGACGGCTCGGACATATTCGTGACCACCCTTCAAAAAAAAAATAATAAATAAACAGATTAAAAACATAATTTTCAAAAAAGAAAAAGTCAGAAATATATACTATATAGATATACTGATGTTTACAATTAAGAGTTTAATTCGTGATATATCTCACGAATTAATAATTTAGTTGTTTTTATTCTAACAATCCAAGACAATTTGAATTTATATGCTAATGGTAACATAAACTTGTAAGCAGGGCCGGATTTAGATGAAAAGAGGCCCTAGGCTATTCCACTTATGAGGCCCTTTCACCTGCCATTTTAAGTTTGTAAATTACTCATTATGTTTGTTTATTATTCATATGTGTAGAATTTCTCCTTATTTTTGATTCAGTGTTTTAGTGTTTACTGTTTTTAGAAGAGTGTCATTCTAATTTTGCTAACAATTTGAATGCAGGCCCCTCTTGATCTTGAGACCCTAGGCTGAAGCCTAGTTAGTCTATAGGAAAATCCGGCCCTGCTTGTAAGAGGATCAGCACTACGTAGAATACAGATTAAAATTTTGATTATTTAACACTTACGAGGAAAACTTTCAGGGAATTTAGAAAAAAAAAGTAGCAAGGGAAAAAACATTAGTGTTTTTCATATAGTAGACTGGGGCTTCCAACAATAGTAACGATGTCCGGGGGAAAATATTTTTTTTAGGTTTTATTTTTTCCTCTAAAAAAAAGGGCTTAAATGAAATATAAAACATCCGAAATAAAAAAAAATTCCAATAGAAAAACGATCGTTTAAAAAAATATATATATATATATTTAGTGCAATTTGACTTAATTTCTGATGGATATTCTGAATGACAAACTAAGATCCGTTTGTTGAACTTTAATAAAATTTTGAAAAAACATGCTCCATTTTTTTTTTTTTTTTTTTTTTTTTTCAAATTTTACATTTAAGCATGGTTTAAAAAACAACTTATGTTTGAAAATCAATTAAAATATATTTAATTTAATATCTCCCGATAATAATTTGATTAAAAATGAAAGCTTACCTGCGCTGCCTCTACGCAATATCTCTCCATCATACTTCTGATTTTCTCAGCCTGAAATGAACAATTTAAAATAAATTTTAAATAGATCATTTTAAAAAATTATTTTGATAACAAATGAGGAAAGTAAAAATAATAATAAAAGATATCAGTTGCCTTAAGTTTAAATTTGTTATGAATGCATATAAATTTACAAATGAATTAAAATAATTTATGACAGAAATATATAGTTGACTAAAATTTGTAATAATTATTTCAATCAATTTTCATTTACACAATAAATTAGTCTCAAGCAAAAATTAAAAAAACTATTTAAAACTTAGTAATAGAATGTCTTCAGAATAGAAAATTTTTAAGAATAATAATTATTTTCATATAGCATAAAAACAATCTTTAATTTAATTTTAATGAGATATTTATTAACCACTTATTTCAATTATATATAGTTTATTAAAGAAATCGTAATTAATAAAATAAATGCATAAACAAAATATAAAATATAAAAACGTTAATGATTAATGGTTAAATTATTTTGCCATAGATACTGTAAGAGCAACATACTTTTTTAAAAGGCCATATAATCCATGATTTCGTTGTATGAAATAGTTTGTTTTTTCTCATCATATTACTATTAAAAATTATTATTTTTATATTAAAAGGAACAGAACTACCGATAATTTCAACTTATTCAAAATGTCGATTTCTTTTGAAATAGAATGTCTTGATTTGAACGACTATGGTTTACTAAGTGAGTAAGCTACTGATATAGAAAAATGACAAATAGCATTCCGTTATCTATTTTATGGCCAAATTGGCGATATTTTAGCACTGTATGAAAGAGTTTTGTTCATTAAATAAAAAGCATTAGTCAAACTAACTCTCTATTTTAACAATAAATAAAAAACAAATAGTTTTAACGCTCAATCTAATCCAGAGATTAACTAGCGAATAACTATTTTTAATGTTTATAAAATAATAGATGAATTAACTACGTATAGATGATTATTTTATGAGACAAAAATTCATTTCTTATTAACATTTTGAGCATAGGGGAATCCTATTCTATTGCGATTATAAGACTAAAAATGTATTAATTATTTTTATTATATTCGAAGTCACGTGACATATAGGTGGGATAAAAAATAGCTTCAGTTGGGATAAACTTTGAATACAAACTTCATATTTTTTTTTTTTTTTTTTTTTTGGGGGGAGGAGCAAAACTCTGTCAAAAAGGCTAGTTTAAAAAAAAAATACTACTACACACACCACACCACACCACTGTGCCTAGAACTGAGTTGCCCCTTTACAGTTTGGGAATGATGTGGGTGAAAGAAGTCTAACTGGATTCTGTGATGCTCTATGGTCCTATGAGACCGCGACCAACGGTTTAAAGTGGATTCCGCACCCCTACAAACATCTATGGCACCGCCGGGACTCGAACCCGAAACCTGTGGCACCGAACGCCAGACACTGGGCCAAAAGGCCCCTTAAGAAAAAAAAACTTCATAAATTGCAGTTCATTATACAAATAAACTCCATTTCAAAACTTTTCACCTTCTAATGTATTTCGCAATTTTTTTTTTTTTTTTTTTGAAAATATGCTATTTTTCTTACTTAAAACTTTCCAATTTTTGGAATTTATTTTATATTCGACAATAAAAGAAAAAAAAAATAGGTAAAAATATAAAAATCTCGAACCTCAAAGATGATGTATTGGATATTCCAATGTACATTTTAAACAATCTCGTGTTAAAATCAAAGTTGATGAACAATTATTCGAAACATGAGTTTGGATCTCAAAAATGATGCAATGGATATATATACCAAGGAGTACACACATTATTTTGAGTTCTATTTAAAAATGGCTAGCCTCAAATTCATTAAAAACACTGACTTGTATTTATTTATATCCACAAGAGAGTAAAATCTGAATTGTTTTATTTTTAATCTTTTCTACATTGTGCAAGAATGAAAGGGAATAATCAGATGCTCAGTTATAAATAAATCGATTTAGTTTTGAGAATTATTAACACCACCAATACAAAACAAATAAATTCCACAAGCTTACTTTGTGCGAGTGAACTTTTCATACTCTATTGTATTTCCCAATTATTTTGAAAATAGGCCTTAAAAAATGTCCTTAAATTCTAAAAAATATTTCTATTTTTGGAATTTATTTTATGCCTGACAATAAAAAATAAATAAATAGAATTAGGTGAAAACATAATGCTGGAGCCTCAAAGATGATATATTGGATATTCCAATGATTAAAATGTTTTTGAAAAATATACATTTTCGTGTTCATTTCCTTGTTAGTATATTAAAGTTGATAAAAAACTATTCGAAACATGAGTTTGTATAATATCCTTTACATCATTTTTGAGATCCAGAGTAAATGTTTATGCAGGCTATTTTGAATTCTATTTAAAACAGTTCGCCTCAAATTTATTAAAAATACTGACTTGTATTTATAACCACTAGAAAACAAAATCTGAATTGCTTTGTTTTTAAACTTTTCTACATTGTGCAAGAGTGAAAGGGAATAATCAGATCCTCAGTTATAAATTGATTTACTTTTGAGAATTATTCACAACAACACAAAACAAACAAATTCCAGGGCTTACTTTGTGCGAATAAAGAGTCATCCATCCGCCGTTCCTCAGGAGAATCTGGATGGTGCTGCTTCTGGGAACGCTCACTTCGGCTATGTCTTCGAAACTGAAACAAGTAATATAAAAAAAAAAAATTTTAAATCAATTCCTTCTTTTTTTTTTTCACTCTATATTGCAGAAAGTCCTTTATAAATAATTTTCATTCATTTTTTTTAAGTTTATCGGGCGCCATCTATGGGTAGATAGATGTAACTTAAATCTAAACAAAACTACAATTAATCAATTAAATTTAATGAATGAATTAATATTTGAAAAACTGTATTGACATCCAGTGTCATCCACTACAAGTTCAAAAAAATGTATTTGAATTTGAGTGGATGAATCAAAAGTATTTTATGAACGATTGAAAATTGGAACAAGATATATATAGGGAGAGTGTGAGCTAATAGAAGGAATTGAAAAAACAATTTCCCCTTTATGTTTGTTTTTTTTTCATTGCATTTATTCAAAAGTGATGGATATTATAAAAAAAAAATTTAAAAACGTATATTTTTCCTTTCTAGAAATCTAAAAATTAAAAATTTGAATTGAAGCCACAGTTAAACAGAAGTAAAAACCAACAATCCATCACTTTAATTTATTTTTTTACACATAAATTGTAAACTCACACATAAATAAAACATTATTCCCTATAAATAGCAAAGCTAACTCATACATAAACAATAACATGCTAACTCCCCTATAAATAGCATGTTAAACAATAAAATGCTAACTCTCACATAAACAATAGCATACAAAACATAAAATAGCATACAAACTCCCACATAAACGATAGCATACAAACTCCCACATAAACGATAGCATACAAACTCTCACATAAACGATAGCATACAAACTCTCTCACATAAACGATAGCATACAAACTCTCACATAAACGTTAGCATACAAACTCTCACATAAACGAAACTCTCACATAAACGTTAGCATACAAACTCTCACATAAACGTTAGCATAAACACATAAATAGCATACAAACTCTCACATAAACGATAGCATACAAACTCTCACATAAACGTTAGCATACAAACTCTCACATAAACGTTAGCATACAAACTCACATCGCATACAAAAATAAAGATAGCATACAAACTCTCACATAAACGATAGCATACAAACTCACATAAACAGCATAAACGATAAAAGCATACAAACTCTCACATAAACGATAGCATACAAATTCTCACATAAACAATAGCATACAAACTCTCACATAAATGATACAAAGCATACAAACTCCACATAAACGCATACAAAGCATAAACAAACTCTCACATAAACGATAGCATACAAACTCTCACATAAACGATAGCATACAAACTCTCACATAAACGTTAGCATACAAACTCTCACATAAACGTTAGCATACAAACTCTTACGTAAACTCTCACATAAAAACATACCCACATAAATAGCAGCTTATTAACTCGTTACATAAATAACAGTATATTAACTCACTAAATAATATTAAGTTAACTTATTACGTAAAAATATTACTTTTTACATTACAGAACAAACAATAAAAGAACAATATATATTCTACATTACAAAACAAACACTAAACAACAATATATCTTCTACATTACATTACAGCAAATCTACACAAACAACAAGTTAACTTACACAAAAACAGCGACAATCAAGTGCAAAAAAAAAGAAAAAAATAAAGATACCTAAATAACTCAGTTAATCAACTATTCATTCAAACATCCTACATATATACACTTTTGTTAACTTTAGTTCCGGAATCATCATAAACCACGAGGAGATAGACTTTTTATTTACAAAAAAGTTTGCATTTGATAACACACGAAGTTGTGTAAATATTTCGAACAAGAGTGGTCGGACAATTTATTTAACTGCAAGAATTTTTTATCTTTTCAAACTTTTATCAACCTTTTACTGTCTTATATGACAGAAGAAAAAGAGATAACGTTTTAGAACCGCATTCCAAAGCATTACTCACAGTAATACCGTTGTTGACATCCAAATATTTGTCAAAAAAATTCAGCGTATAATTATACCCTTTCATAAATTACATTTTCTATTTTTCCAAGTTACTATATTACATTTTGTGGAGTGCAACGTAGATCCATCTCCTCGTGGTGCACTCTGGGCAACGTCTGATACGGCAAAATGATCTACAAACACGGCCTTCAGTCTAGCTCTAAGTGCGAGTTTCTTAGATTTCTGCAGTGGAACGCAGGTGGATTGTCCCATTATCATCTGTGGTATTACTATGGCTTTTGTATGATCACGATTGTCACGGCATGCACCTTCGCAGGATTAAACTGACTCCTAACCCTCTCTGTCTCCAGTGTGATAACCAGGAAGAAATGGATATGCTTCACCTTGCTCCCTGTTCTGCACTGCCTCCTGTTTCTTCATGAAGCGTTATTGGATTGCCAGACTTAAGTGGATAGATTAACTGATGTCATTTATTTCTATCTTGTTCTTTAAATTTATTTTTTATGTAATATCTGTTGTTCTATAAACTTGTCATTGGAAATTAAAAAAAAAAAAATATTACATTTTGTTCTATGAAATCAGCTACCCATGTATTTTTTAAGTATGGTTTGCTTTGGAGTTTTTTGTAACTTATGCAATCTTTCTTTAATCCACATATTTTAATTAAGTCAGACAGAAAAGCTTAAATTTCATAAATTTCTTATATCACATTTTAAATTAGTTTTCTTCATTGAGGCAACAGTCCCATGTTCGACCATGGCCGTCTGTCTACTGGCAAGTTTCGAGACAGGAGACGTTATCTTTTTACAGGGTCTAAAAGCCCTGGTTGTCATCCCTACGCCCAACAGGCATATTAGACCGGGACCTAGGATTAAAGCGGATTCCGAACCACTACAACTCAACTCCGCATGTCTCTTTTTTCTTCACCAAAAATATCCTTTTAAGACAATCCGTCAAGATGGGGTCAGCTTCCCTCCCTTCTCATTGAGTAAACATTTCTCAACTCATGGTCGATCACCCATCACGATGGAATAGCTCATGGTGTAGCCCATATTCCATCTGTAGTAGTTTCGACCGGTGAAGGTCGCACAGACAATCGCTCATTTCGTGAAGTCTCATTATCCATGATACTGAATATCTGCTATCAGATTTGAATAACAGGTTGTTCTCATTAGTACAAAGCACTATTGCATGTAATATAACTACCAATAATAAAACTCGTCTGGTATCCAATTTGAGTGATGGGTTGTTAATATGTACTTGTCAAAGAATATAAATTTGTCTCCTAGGAATGAAATGCCAAAACTCTTTCCGTGAGAAAATGCTACAGCATGTATTTTTAATTACAAATGTGCGAAATAAAGAAACAATAACATTTTAACTATTTTGAAAGGAAAAAAAAAAAATAGTAATAAATTATTTTTATTCGAATTTTTTTTATTATTTTTTATATTTTATTTATTTGCAAATACACTCTTAGTCTTACCTGATAGTATCCAAAACCCTGAGGTAGTCGCAGATTGCGTCACGCTCTCTTCTGACCAATCGGACACCAGAATGTGAGACACCTAAAAGCTGGACATTTGGCAGATTGCGACCACCCTGGGAAAAATGATTTTAGAAATGTCACAAAGAAAGGAAATACGAAACATATATGTATAATGAAGCTATTGACTGTGAAAAATCTTGCAATCGTTTATAATAAAGAAACTGTAGTTATAATGGATTTTTCTTTACCTTTTTAGTAAGTGGATGACCCCTTAAACCAACATATAACCAACTCACTCTTTCCTAAGTAACTTATAAACAGAGATGAAATCAATGTTGATGAAATTTTCACTAATAAAAATAGCTGTAACCGTGCTTCCTCCTACGCATTGCAACAGCGCCCCCTGTGGTGTTCAGGAGAAATGGTCAGTAGAGTAGGCCTCCAGACTCTCAAATGAGAGGAAGTACAGCGCAATTACGCATTCAGTTGAGAAATGTTTAGTTATAAGACTGAAACAGTAACTGTAATTGATATTTCTTTATCCTTTTGGCAAGTGGACGACCCTTAACCAAGAACTAATAAACTCATTTTTTGCAAAGTAATTTATAAACAGAAACATAGATGTTTTATGAAGTTTTCGCTAATAAATAATAGCTGTAATATTGAATATTATTTCTAAACCCAATATCTGTATATTTGAAGAATATAAAAATGAACAAAAAAGTGAAATTAGTAAAAAGAAATTTTTTGAATGGACATTTCAGTATCATGTTTTTTTAAATTTTGTATACAGCTAATGTATGTTTTCTTTTAATATTCATGTAGGAAACTAAATATTTTATAAAACAATATCAGCAAACTATATTAAAAATCAGATTTATATAATTGTAAAATTTTCCATGAATAATAATAAAAAAAGTAAATTTGTTCATACAGACAAAAAAAATAAGAAAAGCTGTAAACAGTTTTATAATAAATTAATAATACAACTGTAACATTGAACATGATCGAATTCTTTTATAGTAATTTCTGAAAAGAATTTAAATGTATAAACGTATGTAAATATAACAAAAGAATTTTGCAATATCTGTCGCTTTTGGCTAATAAATTGTAATATTGACCCTCTCTTAGTTGAAGATTGACATAAATATTATTATGAATGTAAAGGGAAGTCAAATGAAACAAGTTTTGCAAGGGTAGGAGCGATGTCTGAATTTTGATAAAGTTAAATATTTTTTTTTCTTATTATTATAATCGCTACGATTATTTATACAAGAAAATCAAGTTATAAAATGAATACATGTTTGATTAATCAACTTATTTTGAGAAATAAATTTTTAAAAAATCGACGTAGATGTAAAAAATCAACGAAAACGTTTCTCAAAAACGTATATTCACTTTAATATAATAAAGCAAGATTCATTGACAATTTTTATCTATAAAAAAAAAAAAAATATACAATGCAAAAATCAAAACAAATGAGAGAGGGGAGAAAAATATAAAAACTTACAGATATTGGAAAAAGTCTCGAAAAGTAATTTGGGAAGTCCTTGGCGACATCTATGACATTTCTTTTCATGGTAAGTTTGATGCTATTGGAATGCAAAGTGGACGACGTGATGCCATATCCATCTGGGAACAGAAAAATAAGTCAATGATTGAGAATAATTTAGAAAAATAAAACTCAAAATATAAATACTGTTAAAGACTTTTAAATCTTTAAATAACTTATTCAAATAATTTTAATTAATAATTAATTTTTTACGCGTTTGTTAAACTGTTTAATACATATCTATACTCTTTAAATCTGCAAAAATACGCCAAAATGGCGCTTTACTAACAAATAGAGTAAAAGCATAGCCAAGTTGGCGTTTCTGGCGAGATGTTTGGCAATGTTAACAAGCAGATTTTCTGTAAAGTTGCGAAAAAGGATTGTTAGCAAAACATGAGACATGTTGGCATGTACCTAGTGAATTAAAAAAAAAAAAAAAGGCTACAAAAGCCTGTGCGTGTGGTGTGCTTTATGAACAACTATTAACAGGTTTCGACAGCTGTATAAAGAAAATCAGCTGAGATGTTGCTCTCGTGCGGTGAATTGGGCGTACTCATATTTTATTACGATTTTTATAGCAATCGAAATGCAATATTTTTGATTACGTTTGTCATTTGATAATTAGTGTTTTAATAAAACTATTTACTTTTATATAGAATTGAAATTATTTTTAGCAAAGTAAATCAAATGATTCCGGAATAAAAATTCGTTACAAAATATATGTAATTGTTACATTTGAAAAGAAAATATGATCTTAATAGAACAAGATTTTGTGCGAAAACAGAGAAAATATGAAAGTATAATTCACAATATCGAAACATAATATTAATTTTTCACATTTTAGGGGAGAAAAAAAGAATGAATGTTTTGTATTTTAATGCAAATTGAGATTCTGATGTTTTGGTTAAAAATAGTAATTGTTTGTAAAAAATTATTATTATTATTTTGCTTGAATTAGCAGTTGCAAATTTAATTTTCATTTGTTTCCATAGCAATAAATTTAAATTTTAATGATAACTTTTACCTTAACCTTAAACGCACTGCATATACAAATATAACATAGAAGTGTTCAAAATGATTGATAACTGGATATTGAAAAGGATATTCTGACTTTTTTTTGCACTTAATATTTATGTTTTTATTTTTTTTAAAAATTCATACAAATACAGATACAATTTAATAATAATCAAAATTTATTACTTCATATCAAATTTACGTTTTTCACGATTGTTGCAGAAAAATTCTAATGTTTAATTTTAACATTTTATTATAACGTAGCATAACTACTACTGTGTCCAAAAAGTAAGACCAGTTTCCAATTTAAATTTCCAGGGCATATGGTATTTCAATTTTTTTTCTTTTTTAGGTTGTTGCCACTGTCCTTGACATTTTTGTGAAATTTTACGTCAAAATATTCATTAGTGTTTGAGTTACGCTTGGCTTTGTGAGACGCTAAAACGGATTCCGGCGATTTTTGAAATGCCTCCTCAACCGATTCAAAACGGTGTTCCTGGAGTGGTCTTTTGAGTTTAGGGAATAGCCAGAAGTAGCATGATGGTAAATCAGGTGAATATGGTGGTTATGGAACGATACGAGTTTCATTTTTGGCGAAAAAGTCACGAAGAATCAATGCCGTGGGAGCTGGCGGATTCAGTGTTTTCGGTATCCATCGAGATTTGACGCGTTTGAGGCCCAAAATGGAATGGACCAACCCTTTTGAAATTCCAACATCATCAACAAGGTCTGTAATTGTAAATAGACGATTTGCAAGCACCCATCTTTAATTTTTTGGACTTGAGCTTCGTCGGTTGAGGTGGATGGTTGACCAGAGGACTCTTCGTCTTCAACGAGTTCTCTGCCTTCTTTGAGTTGTTTATATCACTTTTAAACATTTCTTTTACGATATAGGAATGCTCATTGAATGCCTTCTGCAACATTTTATACGTTTCCGCAAATAAAATTGAATGCGAGTTCTTTGTTCAATGAATTCAGACATTCCAAAAATCGCCGGAATTGTTTTTAGCATCTCACACAGCCAAGCGTCACTCAAGCACTCATGAATATTTTGACTTGAAATTTCCCACAAATGTCAAGGACAGTGCCAGCAGCCTAAAAAAAAAGAAAAAAATTGAAATTCCATAAGTCCCGGAATTTTAAATTGAAAGTGGGTCTTACTTTTGGACACAGTAGTATCATAACTATATATAGTAATTATAACATGGCATGTCGTAGCCAATTTAAATGCAGATAGTGTATTTCTTTTTACCTATGAGTTGTTGGAGTTTCCTCTTCTCCTCCCTGTTCATGCGGATGCAGGCCGAAGACGACATGTCTTTGACTACTTGACAGAAGACCAGATGCAGCGCCACGGGGTTGTCGAGTTTCTCGGAGGGAGAGAACACCTGCGAAACGAATTGAAAATGCGGAAATGCAACACAACATTATGTAATACATGCAGCGTGACTTCTGTCTTGCCAGACATTATGAATACAATAAAAAAAATGCTACATTGGTTATTTATACAATAAATAAGCAGAAGGATTAAAAATTAAGATCAGAAAATAAATGTTTATTAAAATGATAATTGTATTTGAATTTTTTCTTGTGCAGGTTCCATTTTTGCTTTTTTTTTATCTTAAAATTTAAAAAAATACAGATGCTGCAAGCATTTTATCTTTAGTAAGCCTGTAGCATTTGTATCTCTATCTTAGGCTAATTGCATTTGTACATATTCACTTGCCCTAGGCGGCTGGCTGCATTTGCATTTTTCACTGAATGAATTGCTGCATGTCAATCTTTGTAGTGAATGTTTATATATATATATATATATTAAAATTTTTTTAATTAAATTAAATTAAATTAAAATAAATATTATGAACTTATGAAATATTAGAGACAAATTAAACATTTATTTCTATTTTAAATATTAATATTCCGGTTTTGAAAAAGTAATTCAAGCGTTAGCGATAATCGCTTAACTTCAAATGATCAAATATAGGTTGTTAAAGTTAAAGAACTGGGACGACGCGTAGCATCCCACCATGAATATGGAAGCATTAGAACCGATACTTTTCCCACACTTATTCTATTTGCATCGCTGCCTTCGGAGAATGTATGTCAACAGGACGGAATTTTCATTTATCATAGTTTTCCAGAAATCGTTGTTTTTAATCCAGAAATTCCGAGTCAAAATCAACAGATTAAAAAAATAAACTTTATTACTAACGAAAGCCAAAGATAATGAAAACCCGTCGAAGAGTTAAAAAACCAATGAGCTATTCATATGGATTTCATCGCCAAACATGATTTTTTTAAATTTTTTCATTTTTTATTTCAAAAGTGTCGAGATAATATCTTTTGATTAATGGTAATTTATCATGGCGATTTTGCAGTATCTGGTATATTTTCAAGAAATATTAGTCATAGTAAATCAATATAATAATCTATTTTATGCAAAAATAATAAAAAGATGATTTCAGACTTTCATTCAAAATATAGAACATATTGGTTTTGAATGTTGGAGATTTTGATATAGGTACATTAACTACTAGAAATGACAGATATGTAGCAGATTCAGCATGAGCCAGGTGTATCACTGGTAGGTCTGGTTTGTCGCTATGCGGTTTTTGTGCACCTTTTGGCTAATTAGACCGGAACCTACAGTTTAACGTGGATTCCGAACCACTCACAAGCATCCATGCCCCCGCCTGGATTCGAACCTTAAGACTGTGGTACCATAGGCCAGAGCGCAGGCCAACTGGCTATGAGGTAGCTTGTATCGCGCAGGAGGGCCTTCTAACACTGCATCCCCATTTTGCCATTACAATTTGAAACGATCATTTCTAAGAGTGATATCCGAGGTAAACACCCTTGTCTTCGACCACAACGAAAGGATATTCTAGACTATAGATTTATCAAGCCGACTTAGACACGGAAGCTTTTAGGTCGACATCGCTTATCGAGCTGCTTCATATCAAGCACCTTTGGATTAGAAATTAAATGTGCTATCCACAGATTTCAGCGTTACCCAGGGGAACTATTGCAATGCACTCACATGTTCCCCCACACTTTTGAAAGAATACCATAAAGATTGATAATAGTGTGTTCATCTCCTATTTCTAGAAGCCAATGGGAGATGTTTTTAGCCTTTGATTAATCGTACCCATACCCGGCATAGTCAAAGAAGTCTTCTGTTCAGCACCAGTAGATGTAATTCGAATTCGGTCGGAAAATAGCAGATAACTGTGATTTAAAATCTCAAATTACTACTGCAGTTAGTTTTGTTCGATTGCTTTACCTCCTTCCTGACCCTGAGGGTCCAGGAGACCTTGGTGTAGCTGAAGGAGGGGGAGGAGCTGGCCGGGAACAGCTTGGTCTTGATGCTCTCCAGGGTCCTCTGCTCGGGGGTGTCCATCACGAGGGGGGGAGCCGTGTCGATGGGCTTCAAGAACTCGGAGCTCTCCTCAACTACAACAAAACATTATCCCAATAAAAATTTAATTTTTTTTCCAATTATCGTCGTAATTTAGGACCCATTAGCACTGTTCTCAACCACGGCGTTCAAAATGATATTAAAACTTAACTGCATTATAGATAAAAAAATTAAAATCGCAAAAGAATTTCAATTCAATTTCTAAAGAAGAGTGATTCATTTAAATTTTATAAGGAAATTGAAACTAGAATGATTAACAATCTTATAAATTTTTTAAAAAAAAATGTGCGTGTAAGAATTACGCCTGACGGAAGTATAGCGGCTATTTTGTTTGTTTACTTGGCGATTTGGAGGAAGGGCTAAAGGATTCTAAATCTTTACAACAATCTGATTGAAATTTGAAAAATGTTGTTTTGAATTAAGTTGTTTATGGAGCAAATGAAAGCCACATAAATAATTGAAACTACAGCATGTTGAATCGATCCTCATTCTGATGAAACTCATCGATTTCCGGGCCATCTATGTGACGACCAGCGTACTTAGATGAGTACATAACAGCCCCGCCAACTTCTGTAACAAAAAATGTTGGAGAACTCATCGCCGCGACTCTCATTAGGACTTTAACTATAAAAAAAAAATTATCGATGTATTATTATATGAAGTTCAACACGATGTAAATGTATAGTCACAACAATACGATGAAATTGGCATTTCAATGTGTCCGATAAAATTATTATATAAAGTTGAATACGTTAAATAATAAAATAAGTCTGAGTATCAATATATACATATATAATACAAATAATAATGAAGGAAGTAATATGAATAATAATAATAATAATAAGGATAGTAACAAAAATACGAATGATAGTAATAAAAATACGAATAATAGTAATAATAAGGAGGAAGTAATAAGAAACGATAATGAGGAGGACAGTTATAAGAATATGACAATATAATAAGGAGGACAGTAATATGTAATAAGAATACGAATGATAATAATAATGAGGATAAAGTAATAAGAATACGAACAATAATAAGGAGGAATAAGAAATAATAAGGAGGACAATAACAAGAATACGAATAATAATAATAAGGACAATAATAAGAATATAACAAGAATAATAATAAGGAGGACAGTAATAAGAATACGAATAATAATAAGAAGGACAGTAATAAGAATAGGACAGTAATAAAAAACGAACAATAAGGACAGTAATAAGAATAATAAGAGTTTAGTAAAGGAGAGATAGATAAAGCAGTAGTAGAGTCTAGATAAAGGAGAGTAATAAGATAATTTATAGTACATGAATGAATTTTCTTATTCCACAACGTATTTATGCACACAATACATAAATACAAGGACAAAATAAAGCTGCTTACATTCGATTTTATCCGAAGACAATCTTTCGTGCATCATTTTAGGTGGGGAGATGGGTGCTGGCGGTTCCCTGTGTTTTGGCACGACAATTGTACTGGGCGCGTAATAACTAGAGGAAGCAGTTATCGAAGGCGGGTGGTGCATCCTGGTCCCGAGTGGACCCACGGGGGGTGGGGGGTGACCCCTCGACCCGCCGTACATTCTCATCTCATCCCTGTAGCCATTCCTCGAAGAACTGGCCAGACTCTCTTCGTACATGATGCTTCTGGAGGAATTCTGGCTGGAGTGGTCGGTCATCAGGGACGAGTGTGGGGGAAGTACTTGGAAGAGGACTGTCCGGACAGGTAGTCCGCGGCCTGCTGGGTGCTGGTCCGGGAGGGCAGGACAGCGCTCATGGGATGGCCCAGCTCTTCCCGCAGTTCCCGGATTTCTCTGCTGGCACGTTCCATCCTCTGGACTTGAGACTTGACGAGGTTCTCCACCACGAATTGCTGTCCCCTGCCCCGGTACTCCAGGGGGAGTTCCGGATCGTAAGGGGTCTCCTGGTACCGGTCGTTCCTGGATCTGGTGATGGTGCCATCCATGTAGTCCCCGCTGCCACGGAGTTTCTGCTCCAGAAGTGCTTTCCGGCTTTCGCTCAATTTCTTGACCCCTTCTTGCTGTCTTCTTCGGGTTCTTCTATGGGAAACACTTTGGCCCTGAAGAAAATGGAGACTGTTATTTTACTGTGTAAATAGAAGTGATTTAAATATATTTTAAAAGTACCTTTTGAGTTTGGTTTGTCCTCTACGGTCATCTTGTGCGCACGAAGGCTAAACAGATCGGAACCTACAGTTTAAAGTGAATTCCGAACCACTCACAAACATCCATGCCACCGCCAGGATTCGAATCGAAGCCTGGGATACCCAAGGCTAGAGGGCTAGCCACTTGGCCGTCTACATTTTGGGAGATGAGATTCAAATTTCGGAAGCAATGAGATAGCACATACTTTTTTAAACTATAAAGCCGGCACGTGCATATCTTTCTTTCTTGCTATAGAGTAGTTTTTAACAACTTGTTTTACATATCATCGTACTGTATACATTTTTCTTTTGTGTTGTATATTTGACCATTCAATAGATGAATGGTCATTTCAATTAATATTCAATGTGTAAGAGTTTTGATTTTGTTAGTGCTAGAATGATGAAATACCTTGCTAGATATTTATGTCGTGTACACGGTTTCAGAATGTCTTTAAATGCATAAACCGTTAAAAGTTATCTAAAAAAACACATTAACGGTATCGTGAATGTAATTTCAGCGCAGTAAACGAATTTTATGTTAGATATTTAATAAAGACATGTAAAGGAGGTTAGATATATTATACAAATTACATATTTTACGAAAATTATAAAATTTATTATTTTTTTTACAGTTATTGCAAAAATAATACTGCGGTGCATTTTATGAATAAAGTTGGTATATAGTTTACGTTTCAAAGTAAATTTTATATCTACTTTCCTTGGTACATATAGAAGATATTTACTTAAAAGGGAATGGTAATATTGGCGTTGTTTCCTTAACATTTTCAACCTCATATTTCTAATTTTATTTTCATCAGATTATATAGCAAATTCAGTATTTGAGAGAAGTTCATTAAACCACATATCTTTTAATTTAGCTTTTTCTTTTTACAAATTATAGAGGAAGCTGATCTTCATCTGAACTGGAAATTATTAGACAAACTCTTTTACGATTACTAGATGAGATTCAAAATATGCATTTCAGGTGATATGCATTTCATGAATCTCATGATATCATATCACCATCAATTAAAATTTCATCAATTTTTCCCCGTGTCATTATCAATTGTTTGTATAATTATTCTCCACATTATCGTCGTCTTCATTATCGCTTATATCGCCCTCATAACTGCTAAAATCATCCGTTTCTAACATAAATTTCATCTTTTTTGGGAACGCCACATTCTTCACAACAATATTTCACAATTATTTTCACGACAATAAAATAAATAAAATAAAATGAATAAAAACACTAAATGAAATAATTTCCTTACTTCTCAGCTTATAATTGTGTTACTAGGAACAAAAACCATAACCACGGTAAACTTAACAGCAAATTAAATCTTCACGAAGTAATTTTTGAAAAATTACACTTACGGTATCATGAGTGAAATATCACTCCAGAGCAGTTTTCGTTTTTGTCCAGCTAACGAAGTACAACATAACAAAAGTGAACTTTATGATAAGGGTATCTCTGCTAACGTCATAAATAATTGCAGGAGGAATCAGTGTAACAGTAATTCGGCTTTTTAATAATAAGTAATATAAAAATACAAGTAATATAAAAAAACTAGTAATATAAAAAAAAAAATTTTTAAATCAATTCTTACTTTTTTTTTTTTACTATATTACAGAAAATCATTTATAAATAATTTTCATTCATTTTTTCCAGCGATCTACACGCTTCGCCACTGACGGTATTTATTTCTAAATTTATATCTCATATAAGAGAAATTTTTTTCTCCCCTATAAAACTAAATTAATTAATGAAATTTAATGAATGAATGAATATTTGAAAAAAGCTGTATCAACATCAAGTGTCCTCCACTCGTGCTCAAAAAAAAAATGTATTTGAACTTGAGTGGATGAATGAAAAGTATTTTGTGAACGATTGGAAATTTGAACAGTATACATAGAGAGAGAGAGTGTGTGAACTAATAGTAGGAATTGAAAAACAATTTACATGTGGTCATATTTTCACCCATGATACCTTTTAAGGCTTAAATATGTACATGTTTTAATCGTATAAATTTTTATTTAAATTGATTTATCTCTGGAATCCTCATTAAGACAATATCGGCGCTCGATATCCTGAATGTGTCGTTTTAACGAGTATATACATGCGTGTGACCTAGTATTATCCTGCTGCTACTATTACTACTACACTACACCACACCACACCAAATCACTGTGTACTATCCTGTTACTACTACTAGATTTGGCGAGTGGGTGTGATGTGGGAATGATGTGGGCGAGAAGAAGTCTGATTGGACTCTGACTCTACGGTCATATGAGACCGGGACCTCCGGTTTAAAGTGGATTCCGAACCCCTACAAACATCCATGGCAACTCGGGATTCGAACCCGAAACCTGTGGTACCGAGCTCCGCAGCGCTAACCACTCGGCCATCAGAACCTGTACGTACTATCCTGCTGGAAATTGTTCCTGGGAGTCTTAGTAAAATCGCATAATATTGGTGGTTGGGATTTGGCGTCAAAAAATGTTTTTCGCGAAAGTGCACCAAATGACGGGTGCGATTTTAAGTGAAGAGAATTGCAACCCTCCCACGATAGCTCAATTTTACGAAGCATATTTTGTATAAAAACAAAAAAAAAATGCTGACATTTTAGGGAAAGTGTACTTACCCCGGGGATACTGGAATTTGATTAAATAGTTCACTGCACGTTGGATTGTATGACATCCTGGATAATGTTCTCTTTCATAATGACATCCATGCAGATTTCTCTACAAACACTTTTTCAATCAGTCTCGGTATTCAGCGCACATTCAATCTCATGAGCTATATCGACATTCAAATGTCTACGGATCCAGTCAATACGCAATTCTCATAATATCGCCCAAACTCATTTTTGATTGTGAGAACCACGATTGGATCCCTTCACATTGTGTGCTACACCATTAAATTTCTTACACCTTAAAATTTTTTAAAAGTGTGTTTCCACATATATCCATCAGACTTATCTTTCATAACCATTAGAATAATATTATTTCCATAATTACGACACCCGACATTCTCAGCAATTAAACATTCAAACATATACCACTCAATAAATTTTCAATTTACCTTAACATTCCAAATCCCTGTTTTAACACCCTTCATTCAATTTTAAAAATACCTGGAATCTTTGTTTCCAAAATACTATTGCTAATCGAAAGAGACTTTAGTCAGCACACAAGGAACGAAAAACCGCATCCATTTGTACTAATAATAACAAATGAAATGAGTCGTTATTAAAAGAAACGGTTTCTATTTGTTCTAGTACATTAAACCACGTAATTAATGTAGGCAAATCAGGCAGAAGGAAACACCTTGGTTAACACATTTGGAAAAGAAAGTCGCCAAATCCAAACGACCCCTATTTTGCGATTTGCCGAATTCTTACCACGAGAGGTAATACACATGATTGAAAGATACTACGAGCGTAACACATGCTTATTACACCGTTATTTCCATTTTATATCTTTTACAACTGGCTATTTCATCTCGAACAGGCATAAATCCCTTAATTTACTAAAAAAAAAAAAAAAAAGATGGCTCAGCATTCGTACCTGGTCTCTTTCTTGTTGGTGGATCGTACGCTGTGATCCATGGTGAGTTGCTCCAACTTGGCTTTCATTTCTGAACTGATCCTCAGCTTTCCGATGCTTCCGGGTGAAGGTTTGTCGTTGCCTTCGAAAGCCCTCACGATGTCCGTGTCTTCTTCTTTCAGGTCGTCCAGGCTCTGGCTCTTCTTCACTTGCTCGTGGCTACCCTGCATTGCAACTGAGGTGGACGAATCCACAACGCTGGACCCAACTGCTGCTTCCATCCCGGAAAACTCCTGAAACTCCATCCCATCATCCCTTGAATCCTTCTTCTGCTTGGCGGCCTGTTTGAACTCCAGGAAACTGACCGGAGGGGCCCCGTCGTCTCTGGGGGGCGGCCACCTCCACTTGCCTATCCGGACAGTCTTGGCCCGGCCGTACATGTCCTGGTACTTGGCCTGGCTGTCGGGGACATGGGGGGGGGAGGAGGAGGGGGTGGCGGCGGAGGTGGGGGAGGAGGGGGCACGCCCACCATCCTGTGCTGGACCTGGGTTCTGGGAGCCGAGGGTGGAGTGGACTCGCTGCCTCCCGCTTTGCTCCTCAGTTCGCTCAAAACGTCGCTGAAGACCTGAGGAATAAAGAAATTTTGAGTGGTTAAATAGATATATTTATCTTCTTCATTGGAGCATTGATGGGTCCTACTTACTGGAAAATTTCGAGGCAGGAGATTTAGTTTGTTCGCTCTACGGTCATCTAGTGCACTCGAGGTCTAAACAGATCGGGACCTACAGTTTAAAGTGGATTCCGAACCACTCACAGACATAAATGCCCCCGCCAGGATTCGAACGTGCAGCCTGTGGTACCAAAGACCAGAGCGCTAGTTAAATGGCCATGAGGCCGCTTCGAGACAGGAGAAGTTTTTCTTCTTAAGGGATAGGGTTGTCAGCCCTACGCCCGAAGCTCTACAGTCAAATTAGACAGAGACCCATGGTTTAAAGTGGATTCCGAACCACTACAAACATTCATGGCCTCGCCGTGACTCGAACCCGAAACATGCGGCACAGAGAGCCAAAGAGGTAGTCACTCGGCCCATTAAGCCCTAAATACAAATATTGGTGCCTTAAAATTAATATAGGATATTAAGAATTACGGCTAAATTAATATTAATGCCCGAATTCTTAATAATCGGCAAGATTTTAATATTTTCATTCGATAATCAATATTAATATGTTTACTTCTGATGAAAGCATTAAAAAAACCCCAAAAACTTTCATTTTTTTGCTGAACACTCCTCACTTAATTTGTCCATTTTATTAACAAAAACGATTCGGGCTTAAACCTTAAGGCATAATTGTCAAGATTTGCAAAGTTTTATCAGAGGTCTTTCCTTCACTTCTGAATGATCTTAATACAAGGATAACGTTCTACTGTACTTAATGTGGATTTCTGACGGAATATTTTCATTGAAATTAGGCCAGCCAATCGGAAGTCAGGTAAAACTGGTTGACTGTTACGACCGTGATATTTTTAGCATGAGGTGGAAACACCCTCGTTAATGTAGGGCGGACACAATTTTCACATTCCTGTATTGGAAAGAATGCACGAATTTAGCTTCAACAAATGAAAGGTTCTCTCTAAAAATCTCGGATAATGTAAAATGAGAACAAACATCAATGGTAATGGTGATAGAGACTTTTTAAAAGCTTTTTTAAAGGTGGGGAGTAGGAGATATAATCTAACAAAACCCAATATTCTGAAAAATCTTCCACCACAATTTTTAACAGTTAACAATAATCTACATATTTTTAAGGATCTTTAAAAGTAGATTGATATGAATTTATTATTATATTTATAATAGTAAAACTAAGATTTTATTTCTATACACAAATTTGTAGTTTTTTAAAAAAAAAAAGATAAAAGCAAGTAAATTAGTTTATTAAAAACATGGTATATTTATTATTTACTTATTATTATTATGCTTTTTCAAATTAAAACCTTTACATATATATACTATACACTTGGAAGTTGAACCAACAATGGAATAGGATATTTAAAGAGGATATTAAATATATAAAAAATTTTATAATTTAATAGATATTTAAATTAAGAAAAAAATTAAAACAGTAATTAATTCTCCGTGAACTTAATTTTATTAAATAATTTTAGTGGGATATAAACTTCCCATGAATAATAAAACAAATTAGATATGAACTACTATAATTATTCATCATCATCAGCCCCATGGCAGGCCAATGGCCGTCTACCCATTGGCAGATTTCGAGACATGAGGTGTTGTCCTTTACGGGGTAGAGTTGTCAGCCCTACGCCCAACGCTCTGCAGTCATATTAGACCTACGGCTTAAAGTGAATTCCGAACCACTACAAACATCCATGGCACCACCGGAACTCGAACCCAAAATCTGTGGTACCGGACGACAGAACTATAATTATTATTAATTTTAAATAAACCAATAAATAATATTCTAAAAGTTCTTTAATTCTTTTTTCATTATTATTTTTTAATACGAATTTCTAGCAAAAGAAATATTCGAAATAATAATTTAAACATCTTTAGTTTGAAAAAAAATCGTTTTTCTTTCCAACAATTTAGTTTCAACACAGCAGACGATATTTCCCTCAACGGCAAATATCGTCTGCTTCGAATCTAAACCTCACCTGCCTTCACAACAAAAGGCAAAAGAAAAGGGGCAAAAAAAAAAAAAAAAAAAAAAAAATGCAGACTTACTTCGTGCGGCAGGTTAGGCTTGGGGTAGGAGAGCCTCTGAGATGGGGAAGGGGGCCTGACCTTGAGGGGTGCGGATGGGGGATCGGCGCCGCCGGAGAAAATGGAGGCCTGCTGGAAGGATAGGTTGGTGAAGTCGGGTGCCGCTGTCTGGAGCAGTGTCTGGGGAAGACCTGGCGAGGTGATGATGGGTGGAGAGGTCCAAGAGTGGGTGGTGACATAGCCCCAGGGAATGATAGAGGTGCCTCAGCCAATAGGGATGGTCCCATCGGAACGGGGGAGGCGGGGCTTACCTGTGGGAGAAAATGGACGTCAAACATTTTTTTGATATAAAATGAATAAAAAAAAATATATATATTCTTTTTATCACTGGAAATATCTTCCATGCAAAAAATTAAGATATTTATAGTCATTATCTGTAATATATGCCAGTGTATATTAACATATATTTAAATTAAATGTATAACTTTGGTTAAAAAAAGTAGTTTAAATAAAGGGCATTTAGAATGTCTTATTATATAATTTATGATTAAATTTGTTGGTATTTTTATAAAAAATGAATATAGTGATTGTCTGTAGTTGTATATTTTTACAATTTAAAGGATTATTACTTTTTTTAATGATAACACATTTATTACAAAAGAAATAAGAAAAAATGTTCATTATAATTACATTTTCGATATAAAATTAATAAAAAAATATTCTTTTTATCATAAATATCTTCCATGCAAAAATTAAGATATTTATATTCATATCTGTATTAAATACCAGTGTTTATTATATATTTAAATTAAATGCATAATTTTGGTTAAAAGAAGTTTAAATACAAGATATTTAGATGTGTTATTATATAATTATTTTTTAATTAGTTGATATTTTTATTAAAAAATAAATACAGTGATTATATTTGTATATTTTTAAAATTTAATGAAGTATTTTTTTAATGGTAACACATTTATTACATAAGAAATAAAAAATAATGTTTATTAATATTTTTGAAGGAGAGAAAAAAATTTCATTATTATAAATTTATAGTTTATATACATTTCTTCACATGTCTATGAACCAAATAGATAAAAAAATGGCTTAAAATTTTTTTAAAAAGAATCAAGGAAAAAAAAAAATGTAAAATGACAATAAATAATATGCAAATTAAGTTCAACTTTATTAGCTCCGGTAGATGGCAGCACAAAAGATTTAAACCAATTACTAAACTCGAAAATTTAGAATAAAAAATAAATGAAAAGTTTATTTTATTCTTCTCGTGCGTTATATTAATATTTTTAATTTGAGATTCAAAATAAATATTGCTTTTCAATTAGATTAATTCTATTTACCTTTGTATACGAATTCTTTTTACCAAAATAAATTGAAGATTCATTACTTACCGAGCTGTTTGATAGTAAATGCTGCAGTGCTTGGTTTTGCTGCATCAGATGTTGCTGAATTTGAAGATTCTGTTGCACAGCGGAAGCTAAAAATGCTCGCTGTTGGAGCTGAAAAATTGTATCATAAATTGTAATTACATCACTTTCGATTATTTTAAAGTTAAAAAAAAAAAAAAAATGATAAAGTAAGCATAGATAAACGAATCGATTATTACACATATACACAAATAAATTATTACACAAATCTACAGATATATTCTGCGTTTAATCCAAATTATTTAAAATTTAATAATGAATTTGCTGCCATATACTTACAAATTAGCATGAATTTTTAATTTAATATCTGGCAAACATTATTAAATAAATGATACTTTTTTTTTTTTTGAAAATAATTATTAATATAGAATTAATATAAAATTTTTTTTTTGCAATTAATTATTAACATAGCATTAATAAAAAAAAATTTTATAATCAGCCGAAAAAAATTTTTATAATTTATTAGCATAACTAAAAAGCATTTCGAAAAACTTGACATTTAAAATTTGAAAAAAATTATAGTAAATAACTGAAAGACATTCATTGAAAAATAACAGATATAAAAATAAAAAGTATTTTTATGTTTTTAATAAATAGTTGAAAAAAAATTTTGAAAATCGATAATTTAAAAACATCTAAAAGGATTTTTTTTTTTTTCCTAATAGGTATTTTGAAAGTTGTCATATTTACAATTTTTGAATTAATCTCTAGTAAACATTAATTTAAAAATGATTGTTACAAAAATATAAATAGCAACAACAATTATTTTTACACCTCCTAATTGAACAAACTTAATCTTGAAATTTGATAACTTTTTAGATAACAATAGAGAATATTTTTAGATTTTAATTTAAACTAAATCAATTTATACCGGTTTGAAGTTGCATCAAATGAAGCAATATATTCTTTTAATTAACAGAGAAAAAAGAAGCAATATATTGTCTTAATTAAACACGAAACTTTATTATGATGCACAATTGATATGAACTTTCGTCAATATTTATCTTTTAAAATTTCAGAGATAAGCATAAATATAAGGAAGAAACACTAATTAGGAAACGGAATAAATATTTGTGGGTCATATGTAATCATCGATTAGAGTGTACAGTAAACAAAAATGAGATAATTTTTCTATTATTAAATACTATTGTTCCACCGTGATATGTTATTAAGTATTGCATAGGCGTTTCATCTTTTAAGTAGGTCATTATCTGTACATTCATACAAACCAACACGATGCATCACCATGCATTGTTATTACATAAAAGAAAAGCGCCCTATACAGGAAGCCTGATATAAAGACAATTTTTGAAAATTGTGTGACAATTTGCTCTTAAAAAACAGGCAAAAGTAACTAAAAGCTGGTTGGAGTAACTATTTGTGTGCCAATAACCCTAACCTCATCATCTCAATAATACTATGGTGTACCATTTAGGAGCTTGGCAATAATAACCCAGAGGTTTCCTCCTCAGGCGGTACCATGGATGTTAGTAGTGCTTCGGAATTCACTTTAAATTATAGGTCCTGGTCTTATATGATTGGCTACTACTACTACTACACCACATTACTATACACATCACTATAGTTTGGATGTATTGAAATAAATCGATTGAATTTAGAAAAATGATACTTATTTAGTGATTTACATTTGTATTCGAATAAATGAGTTTTTAAATTTATTTGAAAAGCTTTTCTCAACAGTAAAAAATCCAATTGTTTTTCTCGGTTTCATAAACTACGTTTGGAGGTCCCTCTGCAGTAATTTTTTGCAATATGATTAGACCTGGACCTACTGAACACTACTGCTACATCACATCACATGCCTAGAGCTGAGTTACCCTATACTGTTTGGGAATGATGTGGGTGAGAAGAGAGTTTGATTGGGCTCTGTGATGATATACAGTCATTTGAGACCGGGACCTACGGCTTTAAAGTGGGTTTCAAACCACTAAAAACATCCATGGCTCAGCCGGATTCGAACCCGAAACCAGTGGCACCAAGCGTCAGAAATTCGAACCATTAAGGCCCTTGGTCTAATATCACTGCAGATCATTGGACGACAAGGCTATCCCATGAAAAAAGGAAACATCTCTTAACACCTACCCAGTAGGCAGACGGTCTCGGCCCACCATGGGCTGTTGTGCCAATGATGATGATGTCACTATTTGTAGTTGGCTGCTTAAAGTGTTAGTATGATAAAAAATAGTTTCTAAAAATTTGAAGTGATACTCAGAAAATAAAAACTATTTAGTAAAAGTAAGGTAAAAATGAAAAAAAAAAAAAAATTAAAAACTTTTAAAAATTTAAAAATTCGGTACAATTAAGGACCAGTTGCAGAAGCCATGAAACAGTTTTAAATTGCTGAACAAGTATGGGAGCTGAACATGGAGCACAGAACCGAAAAAAAAAAACCCCAATAAATAAATAAAAAAAGCTGCTTTGGAACCGAAATTCTGGTGTTTTTATTATATTATTATATTTTTGATAAGCTTCATTATTATTTATTTTTATAAAAATTTTTAGTTAACAACAGAAAAAAGTACCCGAAACGCGTTATAATAAAAGCACGATATATATCGAGAAATCTTACAGTATTATAATTATTAACGTTTAAATATGATTTTCAAGTAGGAAACTTGTAAGTCGACACAAAAAAGTGAGACTTCCTCAATAATTATTAGAATATTAATTAACAAACTGAAAGAAAAAGTCAAAAAAATAAGTTAAAAAAATTTTAAAATTTTGGAGTTAAAAAAATTAATATTTTTGAAATACTTTTTACCAATCTACATTCACAAACAATTCAAAGGTTAGTTATAGAAACTTTCATTAAAATACCAAACTTAATTGAAAATTTTAAGTAGACACACACAATTAAAGTAGGACTTCTTTTTAAATAAATTTAATAATTCATTTGTAAAACTTAATCTAACGATTAGCATCAAAAATACATTAACATTCTTACTTTTAGCATGTCTTTTTATTAGTTTAAAAAAACATGTTATAAATAATTTTTATAAAATTAGTCAACACAAAATTTTCACGATAAATTATAGTTAAAACAAATTACACAAAAAAAAAAAACTGAAATATTACAATTTATTTAGAAATTTATTAAGAATACGAATAAAAATAATATAATTAAAGAAAACTTTCATTAAAATAAGGAATAAAAAAGGCACTTCTTTTAAATGAAAGAATAATTAAATATTCCTATTTTAAAAAATTAAATTTATTTTTATTGAATTTATTAAATAAGAACGTAAATAATAATTTATAATTGATTATTATTAATAGGAATAAAAATGCTATCGTAGCAAAATTAGAATCTAAAAAAATGAAAAGTTAAATTTCTAAATAATCTGAAATATTCAAATTTAAAAAACAACAAGCAAATCGAACTTATTTTTGTATAAGAAATGAATTACCATTTTAATTTCAAATATGAATCTTTTTCCATAAAATATTAACGTTTAAAAAAGCATGATCCACCACCATCTTTACAACCTTTTACAACGGTCTAATAATTAACAAATTCACCAACAACAAGCAAAGTCAGTACAAAAACAAAAGTTTGGTTGAAATTAAAATCCACCAAAAAAAAAATTTGAAATATTACACTATATTTTGAAATTAATTTAAAATACGAATAAATTATTTTACAATTATTAATTCGAATAAAATTGTTATCAATGCAAAATTAAAATCTATGAAGTTATATTTTCTAAATATTGATTCAAATTCTTTTACAAATACAAAGTATAAAAAAAAACATTACCGCTTAAAAAAGGCTGCCATCTAAGAATTTTCATTCTTTACGCCATCCGTGAACACCTTTTACAGTTCATTATTAAATATTACACAGAAGCACACTTTCACCAACAAGCAAATCGAACTTTTGAACAAGAAATGAACAAAGTCTTATTTCAAAGAAATGAACTAAGTCTTATATACAGATGAGTAAGTCACACATCTTAACTCAAAAGCGATCCACCATCTTCTTCCGCAAACTCGACAACGATTTGCCAGTCGCAACAAAAAAGATCTAAAAGCCAAATGATGCATTTTCAATGTCGCAGAACAAAATGGCAAAAGAGAGAGCCATCCTAATTGTGGCCCTCGATGGCTTATTGTATTGGAAAACTTGCTCGCGGCAAAAAAAAAGAAAGAAAGGAAAAAAGAAAAAAAGGAACAGAGATCCAATTAGGAATTGCATAAATGCAGTGTCGTTTAACTCGCAGCTTCGGGTCATCTGTCTGCAAATCGAAGGATAAAGAACGTCGTGCTCACGGACCATATCATCACAGAAGCTGATGATGCCTCGAAGGTAAACATCCTTTCGCATTACCAACCTGTGACGCTGCCTGCTCGATTGCTGATCAGATTTGGAGATGCTTAAGTCCAATCGGAATGCATCCCGAAGTTGGATGTCTGTGAAATCCTTTAGATCTTTATTTATGTTGAAAAGCTTTAAAATAAATATATAAACATGCAGTAATGCGATGTAAAATAAACATACATTCGTGTGATTTGTCATCAAAGATAGAGGGTTGAGATAAGTTCACATTTTTTTTTTTTTTTTTTGGCAGTTGTTTAAGTAAAGGACCTGTAGAATTTTTAAAAAATTTTTTTTTTTATTGAGAGATAAATAGATTGTTGAAATACTAACATTCATGTACAATATATTTTTATTCTAATTAAATATTTTTATTATTCTTTTTGATTAAAATTATAAATAATAAACGTACAAAATTTAAATGTTTATATCATTAATAATCTAATTTTGAATAATACTTTTTATTCATTTATGGAGCATTTAAATTAATTTCTTCTTCATTGGCGCAACGGTTCCATTTATTGCCACTGGCAGATTTCGAGACAGGAGATGTAACAGCTGTACGTCTACAGTCTTACTAGATCGTGACCTACGCTTTAAAGTGGATTCCGGGTCATTACAAACAGCAATAGCACCTCCGGAACTCGAACCCGAAGGCTGTGACACGGAGCGCTATTTAAATTTACGAAGTAGTGAAAATATTAAGATAATAAGGAAAACTAAAATAAATTTTCAGTCTTCCCAGAATGCCATTTCCTCCTCTCATCACCCGTTGGTGGGATTTTTCTGACGTACAAAGTAAAACCTATGCTTAAAAAAATAATTGTAATAATTACTTTTTTTAATATTAATTAAATGTCCTTAAAAATAATTTTTTTTTTTTTTTAATTTGAGAAGAATATTATTGTGAAAATGATGAATATTTTAAAATTTATATAATTCATTTTTCATTATGAAATAAAGTTTTATTGTTCATATTTGTGTTTGCTCTCTGTAATAAGATGTTTAATTTTAATTTTACAATTGCAACTGTTTGTCTTATCAATTTTGAATATCCAAAGGAATTTCAAATCTGCTGGAATCAAATTAAATTGTCATGAAAAGTAAATTTTAAATCTGTCTTCTACATTTAAGAATAGATATCTTCTTACTCTATTCATATGTACTATTTGAACATAACTATTTTTTTTAATAAATTATCTAAACTTTAGTATTTAGTAAATCGAATTCAGAGATGTCTTCAAATAGAAAGTTTCATAAAACACCATTGCTAACAAAAATTATTTTCCCCTCCTTCAAAATTTCGAAAGTGCTGTCTATAATATTTGTAATTTTTCAAATTTATAAATGACCACATCTTCCCAAAAATGGATTTGGAATACAAAAACTGTTTTCTGGCATGAAATTTTCGACCCGCGATTTTCCTGCAGGGTGTCAGCCCTAACCAAAGCCAAGTATGCCTCACTTGTATAGATTGGATATCACACTCTTCATCTATGCCTTCGAATAGCTATCACGAATTCAATTCCTCATTGTTTTGGGCCAATCACCGATATTTATTTTGCAGCTTGGCTTTCTAATTGTCCACTAACAATGTATGTATGGGGTGGTTCAACAGTAAGGGACACACTTTCAGAGATTGTACAGCTTACTAAAACATAAATATAGGGTCGGAAGTGAAGCGTCGAGGCATAAACATTTTGATACGAACTTCTCGTAACAGCCAATTACAATGCGTTGATAACAGTCACGTGATGCATTTTTTAAGTCCTCTTGTGACAATAAGAAGCGCACAAAATTTATTCTTAATCTGTAAAAAAATGTTTTCTCTTTTCCTGCCTCATTTTTGCTTCAACGTGTTCCTTTCACCATACATTATCATGAAAAAAAAAAAAAATTAATGTTTTAGTAAGCTGTACCACCACTCATAACCATTGAATCACTGTATAATCCACAGCATATACTTATAATAGTAATAGTTGCATTCAAATAGATGAAGTTGATTTATGGGAGAATCTATATACATATTTATTTGAAACGTTTTAACTTAAATAAAACAGATTTAAAGGATTTCAAAAGAAAAAAACTTGCATAATTTCTGCTGTCGCTTTCAAAATTGGACACCATTTTGTTTGTCATCTTTGGTGCAAATTCTTTGTCGGTAATCCATTGTTTGAATAACTCTGAAACAGTTGCAAACCGCCCTTGGCGGAAAAAAAAATAACGATTCTGTTTTTGATTGAAAAATCATAGATGGTCTCTTCGTTTTCAAATGATATGCCAAAAAAAAAAAAAAAAATTATGTACCAGTTTCTTCATGATGTATATTCCACTAACAATTCCATGAAACTTTACAGTTAAATTACTTCAGCAATGATTCCTGAAGACAGTGCGACTAAAACATTCCTATAAACAATACAGTGCCATATGCCAAACCGAAAATCTTTATATCATTTTAAGCCACTCAAATGAAATGAATTCATTAGGGCCTTTACCATGTTCATCTTCGGTATTATAATGCATTTACCAAGAGAGCTGTTCTTCTAACAAAATAATGTGTGATGAACGCATGAAGTTCTCACATAAATGGATGTTTTTTAGAAATCACCATACCAAATGAATGCCAAACAGAATACATCTGTCTGTATTCTTTGTACATGTTCTTCCAGTAAATATTACTGCAGTTTTTATTACACATTTTGAAAAACTACTATTAACTCCTTCAGCCCAAGCACCCAGTTTTCTCATCAGAGTATCAATCTTTTTAACAAAAAAAATTACTCTTAAAATTTGAATGTTTCTTTATTTTAATAGATCTATTATTTCATTTAACTAGCAATTTTAAAACAGAGAACAATAATTTTTAATTTACCTCTAGCATTTTATTCACTTTTTGAAATACATTTTCTTTAACCATTCCGAAGCATTTAATCATTTATATGTAAAATAAATACTATTTTCTGATTAAAATATTATCAAATTACAATAAATTATATGTCTTAGACTATATTTAAAATTGAAAATTTTAAGCAAATAAAGCATGAAAATTCATTCATTATTCAATAGGAGAGATCAGTTCAAAACTCCGATTTTAATTTTCTTGAATATATACAAATGACTTTAATTTTTGACACTCGTAAGTTATAATAATGTTATTCATCATAATGCTCTTCATTACATCTTTCACAAGTGATAAGGGACTGTTTTTTACTAATAGATTTAACACATTTTCAACAAACAGATAATGTCTTTTTATATAGATGAAGGACAGTTGATTTCTGAGGACGATTTACTTCTTTGGCATATTTAGTAGCCTTTTTTACAATTACTTTTTACACAAGGTAGAATACACATTTATCCATGGTTCATTTCATAAATGACTATTTTATAAGTTCTGCAGCAAATTCTTTCAAATAATTATGTTATGTCCTATTCTTGCCATCTAGAAAACCCGTAAGAGCTCTGTAAAGGATCTTGTCACCAAGTAAGTTGTGACGCTATATTGACAAATTGCGTTTGTGCAATTTGGGGGAGGTATTTATTATTCTTTAATTTTACTCCATTTTTCCATAATAAAACTCATTATTATATTCTTCCGATTCTATTTAATGTTTCCACGTTCAAAATTCTATTAATTTCAGAATAATCTGAATTCTTTTTCGGGGAACCGCTCACAAAATCCTCTCAGTCTCTGCTATTTGAGCATGTACGTTGTCATGGTCGCTATGTAAAATTTCTTGACAACACGCACACGGTTGAAATGACCCAAACACTCCTGTTCGAATGGAACCAGAGAGGTACAGGACGTCAATATAAATTAATCAACAAATCAAATACGACGACATTCCCAGAAATTTCAGAGAAAAAAAAATGTTTTTTTCTTTTTACTCCAGGGAGTGTGCTTGCGGGGTTAAGCGACGTTCAGACGATGTTTGGTTTTTCGCTCTATGGTCATTTTGTGCCCACTAATTAGACCGGGATCTACAGTTTAACGTGGATTCCGAACCCCTAACAAACATCCATGCCACCGCTTGGATTCGAACGTGGAGTCTGTGGTATCAAAAGCCAATTACCCATCAAGCTAGACGTCCAGACGAGAACGAGTAGCTCTCGCGAACCAATTACAAAGTGGTTTATCTTATCGTGGACAAACCCCTCATAATGAGTCAACTATCTCGTTCCGCTCCAATCAGGGTCGGGTTTTTCCGCATATCAAAGGATTTCTCTCGGGCGCCATTTTTGACCAACAATCACTCGCAGCGAGATAACGTGACTTGTTCTTCGCGGTCAGACGGAGACACTCAGAGCCAGAACGACTCGCTTCGTCTCGTTCTCTCGTCAGGACGAGGCTTTAAAGCTGAGTTTTCAATGGATACTATAATCTAAATTTCTCAGCCAATCGGATGTCTGATCGTCTGTCCAATCTGGTTTCTAATTGGCTTGCCAGAGGTTACAAAAGGAGGTTATAGTATTTAATAGAAACTTGCTATTGACTAAACAGAAGCAATATATCTTTGAATTAATATTTGTACGCATTTTTTATTTTTATTTTTTAGTGGTAAATTATATTAAGTTAAAAAAATTTTATATCTTTACAACTGAAAGTTTTAAAATAAATGCGACTGATTCAAAATTTAAGCAAAACATTTTGTGGTTACACTTAAAATTTTTAATGTTTGAAGTATGACATTTGGAATTTACTATATGCAGAACTCGCAAAAAAAAATTGAGCAGTTTATTTGAGTTTATGGTTTCTCCCTCTATTTTTGGAGATGATAGAATGCAAATAACAAATTATAGCAATTCAATTTAGATTTAATCGCTAATGATATAATTTTTTATACTTTTTTCACAACTGAACTTTTATATTAAGAAATTCTTACAGGTGAAAAAAAAAAATAACTAAATACCATCTCCCAATTCTGTGTCATGTTTTTACTATCAACTAGAATAATAATTCTATGTATTGGACCCTTAGCATAGAATTTTTGAGATAAATTTGCATAAAAAATGTTATTAACAGTTCACACAAAAGGAAAAAAAAAAAAGGCATTTTCACAAACACGGATAAACAAGATGATAGAAATATTACTTCTTCAAAATTCATTTTTTTTATCTCATACTGTTTAAAAAAAAAAAAGTTGATTCCAGACTCTCTCTCTTCTTTCCCCCAGAACAAATTTTTCATACATTTCATTAATAATTAAAAACCAATATTCTAGTTAACGATATTAATTTAGGCTATAATACCTATGACACATCACAGTCCGAGAATAAAAGATGTTTTAACACCAATTTGTCACCAACGGCTGATTGCTGAAACATTTCACTTGTTCTATATTCTAGGTACGGGAGCCTGAATGGCTAGCGCTCTGTACCATAGGTTTCGGGTTCGAGTCCTGGCCGTGCCTGGGAATCCCCTTTAAACTGTAGGTCCCGGTCTAATAATCGTAGAGTGTTGCGGGGGCATTGCTACTCCGCGTCCGTGGCTTATCTTCAAGTCACACGCGCACCCTGGGTAATGCAAAGTGAGTAATGTCTGTGCAGCGCTTGCCTTAAGGCATCCATGACCAAGCTGTCTAAGTGTTTGCCAGCTGCCTTAGAAAGAAATATTCTAGGTACGAATGTTTTTTTTTTGTACCATTTACGACTATAATACATTATGGAACTTACACTGCTATAGTTTGTTAATAGACTATTTGAAATATTGCAAATAAAAGTGGGTGTCCACTGAATACTAAAATCGCTCATCTTTTTTTTGTTCCAATGCAGCTGGCAAACACTTAGACAGTTTGGTCTTGGATGCCTTAAGGCAAGCATTTACGTTAAGCCGCAGACGTTACTCACTTTGCATTACCCAGGGGACGCGTGTAACTTGAAGATACGGACGCGGAGTAACAACCACTCCTCATATGCGTATAGTATGGGTTTGATTTGGTTTGTTGCTCTACGGTCATCTTGTGCACACGTTAGACTAAACAGACCGAGACCTACAGTTTAAAGTGGATTCCGAACCACTACAAACATCCATGGCACCGCCGGGACTCGAACCCGAAAAACCTGTGGTACCGAGCGCTAGCCACTCGGCCATTGAGGCCCAAATCTCTCATCTTAAAACGTCAGAAATTTCAAGTTTCCAATTGGTTGAATTTCTTCTTCATTGGAGCAACAATCCCATGGTGGGCCAAGGCTGTCTGCCTACTGGCAGATATCGAGACAGGAGATATTTTTCCTTTTATACGGATTACGATTGTCAGCCCTAAGCTACAGCACTCTACAGTCATATTAGAGAGGGATTTAATAAGATTTAAGTGAATTCCGAACCACTATAAACATCCATAGCACCGCCAAGACTCGAAACAGGAACCCGTGGAATAGAGAGCTAGGGTTGGATTTCTACACTATGAGATTTTAGTACCCAGTAAAAATCCATCACACCACCTATTTTAATCACTGTATATACTACCAGTTAATTTAGTAGTTAATTTTATAGGATATATATATATACAAAATAGGTATTTATATATATATATTTGTAAAAAAAAATAGTACTTTTATTCAAGGATTTCTTTAGAGCAAATACTATACCTTTAAAATTGTAGTTTTATACATTTTCTCAATGCAAAAAACTGATTTTTTGAAATAAACTAATTGAATAAAAGTCATTCAATTTATTTCACACATTTTCCAAGACATTAGATAACTTTGGGTAAAGATCATTAATTATAATTTTAATTAAATAAATTTACAAATTAAATTTTAATTAATTAAATAAATTTAATTAAATTAAAATTACGGTAAAGGGTCAGGAGTTCGTAAAAAATAAAATCGATTCGGGAGTAGGAAATATTTTTGGCAATCTCTAATTATGAATTAATAATTAATTAATCTCTAATATAAATTACTTGTACCTTATTTGCAACAGAAGCAATTCCTCTTTGAAATCAAATTTGTATGCAATTTATTTTTTAGTATAATGTCCGAGATAAGGATAAAATAATTTGAACTTAAGAAAGCAAAAAAAAACTTAAACTAAACTCCTTATAACGATGCTTAAGTTTAGTTTTAACAGATGGAGAATACTTTTACCTTCTATTTAAGGAATAGAGTTTTAATACCTTCTCATGACAGAACCCTAATTAAAGCAAGTTTCAGTAACATTTTCTGAGCAAGACATGAAATCAAGACCAGCCATTTTATAAAAACAAAAAATTTTTTCATAATTTAAAAAAAAAATGTTCATAATAAGTGCATTTAAAATAAATTATTATGCGTTTTTCTTTGGTAAATAATAAAAATTAGCGATTAGGAATTAATCTTAGAAAAATTTCATCAACTTTAATTAAAAATTCTTTAGAAGCTATTTTTAGCGCAAAAAAAAAAAAAAAAAAAAAAAAAAAAAAAAAATCTAGATTCATCCTTCAATGTCAAAAGATTGAAGCAATTAATACACGATTCATTAAACACGAAGAGCTTTAAAATCACAACATTCTTTTTTTTTTTTTCTTTACTGTGAAAATGCAAACAATCTTTTAATGATAAATAAATGAGAAAACTTATTTTTAACCAACTGATTCTTTGAATTAAGCAATATTAGAGACTTTTTTTCTTCACAGAAAATATCGAAAATAGTTAATATTTTCACGAAAATTTTAAAATAAAATGAATAAAATAATTAATTTAAAATAAAATAGTAGCGCCATCTATGTCTCAGCCTACGAACCTTTCAGCCCACCTATTAAAGTTTTTTTTTTTTTTTTGTGTGTGTGAAAGAAATAATGGGATTACAAAACTTAAAAAATAATTTCATTGTAAACTGGATACATAATGATTTTTGTCAGCCAATTTTAATCAAAATTTAATGATTTAAACAATTTCCCCCTCAATATTATTTCTTGTAATTTTTTTCATTCATAAATATTTCTGTGAATGTGCAAATTATTTTTTACAAGTTAACGTAAATCGTTTAATAAGGTTATGGATGTGTAAAATTAATTTTTAATGCTTTTGCAAAGTTATTTATAAATTCTTTTAAAAAAATTAATTAATAATTTAATTAATTAATAATTGTTCGATAATTAATTGATTACAAGATAAATTAAAAAATTATATAAAACCAGTTATATGTATGAAGATTTATAATTTTGCATTAAAATATTTTAATATCAAGTTTTAAACGAAAAAAAAAAATTATTATTGTTAGAATTTATCAATACAAGTTGCATTAATTTTCATATTTGTTATAATATATAATTCTTCTTCAATGGTGCAACAACCCCATGGTGAGCCAAGGTCAGCTGTTTACTGACAGATTCCGAAACAGATGTTTTTTTTTTTTTTTTTTTTCATTTTATGGGGTAGGTTTGTCAGCCCTACGCCCAAAGCTCGACAGTCATATTAAGACGGTTTAAAGTGAATTCCGAATCACTAAAAACATCCATAGCACCGCAGGGACTCGAATCCACAACCTGTGGCACCAAACGCCAGTATATATACATATAATATATATATAGATATATATATATATTCATTCTGGCACTCGGTGCCACAGATAATTATATATATAAGTATTATTGTTGTTACAAAATAAGTCTGAAGCCCTATTTCAATCAAGTCATATTTAAAAGATGAAAAAGAATAGAAACCAACACACCAGAAAGATTCTTTTATTATTATTACTATTTTCATACAAAAATACAATTCTAGAAAAGAAAAAAAAAAAAAAAATAGCACCCATTATGAAATAGATGAAAGCTCATGAAAGATGGTAATGGGCCCCATGCACACGAGATGCTCCGTGGAACATCTTATAACTCATATACTAACAACAAAGCCTTTCTCCCAGTGCAAGAGAATGGTTAGAGAGTGATATTAGTTAAAAGAGAGAGCAGCAGCATTGCAAGTTAGCAGCTGGAAAAGTGCCGATGAGAGTACAATACCTGGATCATTTGCTGCTGCAACAGCTGCTGCTGAATCAGCTGTGAAGCATCGACCATCGGAACAGTCATGCCTGGGAAGAGTTCAATCATTATGCATTTTTCACTTAATATAATATAAATATAATAAAATAAAATAATATAAAAATATATTTATTGGTATATAAAATAGTAAAATTATAATTTTTCCACATTTTATTTATACCAATAAAGGACTCATGTCCTTTATTAGTTAAATTGGTAGGCTGATGAGCAATTTAGCCACAGGCAATGGGTAACATGGTTTTTACCTTGAATCTTTCTACATGTAATAGAAATGTGATTTGATTGATGTGATACAAATTTTATTCACTCGAGAAAAGACTCCAAAATCATTTTTTTTTTTTTCAATTCCTTCTATTAGCTCCCACTCTCCCTATGTATATCTTGTTCACATTTTCGATCGTTCATAAAACACTTTTTTATTCATCCACTCCAGTTCAAATACATTTTTGTTGAACTTGTGGTGGATGACACTGGATGTGAATACAGTTTTTTTCAAACATAAATTCAGTAATTAAATTTAATTAATTCATTTTATTTTTTTTTTTTTTAGATTTAAGTTGCATATATATCTACCAATAGATGGCGCCAGACAAACTAAAAAAGATGAATGAAAATTATTTATAAAGGACTTTCTGCAATAGAGTGAAAAAAAAAAAGGGAAGGAATTGACTTTTTAAATTTTTTTATATTACTTGTTTTGCATTCTGAACTTCATTGTTGGTAAAGACACCCCCCTCCCAAAGTTTTAGATACAGTGATGTGATGTGTTTCTAAAGATGCAAACTGCTAAGAACTGAATTAAAATCAAGGAAAATGTAGGAACACCGATTCGACGTAATTCAGGGGACCCAAAAAAGAAATAGTGTCAGAAACAGGAAATGTTAAAAGCCGGGTAGGAAAAATGGACGTGAAACAAAATGATAAATGTAGGTTACATACATTTAATTTTATCTATAAAATGGCGAGATACAATTTTTTAAAAATATCGTTCAGATGTTACTTTACATCACGTTTTGTCGTCATTAAGCTACATGACGAAATCATATTACTGGTTAAATATAGGATTGCAAATGGAGAAAATATTTGGGATCTGAGGAAAATGATGCTACATGTGGGAAAATTGTTAAATTTGGAAATGCAAATTCAGGAATCGAAGGGTAAATTTCATTGTATGCACACTTTTTAAAATTATGAGAGTTTTCTTAAGAAATCAAATATTTTGTAACACTTTTAGGATAAAAAAACTTTTCATTGTTCATTATAAGTCCTTTTTGGTCGATATTATTGCCCTAGGTTTAAGGGTAGTAGCATCTGTTCTAGTTAAGTTTAAACATTCATTTGCATGAATCATTCATAATAAGATTTAATTATGAATCATTCATTCTAAGATTATGCAATGTTTATCAAGTGATGATTTACTCATAATTCATTCACATATTATGTAAGTTTCAAGTTATGATAAAAATCACAAATCAGATAATAAAATTCAGATTATTCACAAGATTCCCTCATGAATCATTCACAGATTATGTAAGTATAAATCAAAGAATCATTAACAAGATTTATGATCAAAGAAAAATCATTCAAATAAGATTATGTAATATTTTTCAAAGAATCAAATCCACTCATGAATCATTCACAAGATTCACTCAATTATTCACAAGATTCCCTCATGAATCATTCACAATAAGATTATGTAAAAATTTAATATAAATCAAAGAATCATTCACATCCACTCATGAATCATTCACAAGATCCATTCATGAATTATTCTTTAATTATTTATAATTATGTAATGTTTAACATGCTACGATAAAGAATCATAAATAAGATTCACTCATAAATCATACATAATCAGATTAAATAACGTTTAATAAGCTATGATAAAGAATCATAAATCAGAGAATCATTTATAATCATTCACACATGAATCCATCACAAGATTATGTAATGTTTAACAAGCTAAAGAATTATTTATGACAAATTCATTCAGGAATAATTCATAATAAGATTAAATAATGCTTAATAAGCTACGATAAAGAATCATTCAAAAGTCTAAGTAGTTTTATCATTCGAACTGAAGCTGTAATATAACTCAGAAAAGAAAAGAAAAGAAAAGAAATTGAGTGCAAAATCAAAAATTCATCTAAGTTAGCTTTAAAATCTCATGCAGAAAAGTATTTACATCAATTTTGTTTTTCTACAGACAACTGCACAATTTTTATTCTAAAAAGTTGTTTCAAAATAATACTATTATTAAAGGGAATCGTCATCTTTCAACCAGGCCTCTATATGCATGGATAATTTTTCAATACCTACATGTATTTATATGTTACATTATGTTGGAACTAAAATTATTATTCAGTTTGTTTCATAGATTTTAGCATTCTAAAAGCTCAGTACATACAGCAATACAAATCATATTAAATAATAATAATAAATAAATTGAGGTATAATTTATTTGATTCAATTTCACAGACAGTAATCAATACATTAACATGCATCTATATTTTTGACATCGTATTTAATATGCCATACGTACCCGAAAGATTGTAAAGAGGTAGGTTGTTGCCACCAGTGGTTGAAGATGCTGAAGAATTCCCCACACCCCCAGGTAGTGCGGGAGAAGGGGTGGAAAGATTGGGGGTCATACTTTGAGAATGAAGACCATTGGATGCACCCCGTTGCTGCAAACACAACAATTATTTTAATATAACTATAACAAATCATAACAATAATTGAAATTTTTTTTTCTGTTTATAAAATCTTATTGTACACTAATTGTTTAATCTTACATACGTTATGCATAGTATTTTTTGTTCTGATGCATATTTTAATTTGGTGAAATTTTTATTTCATAATGAGAGAAAATATAATGGCGACAAGAAAATGAGTGATATAAGATTTTTAAAAATTATATGCGTTGAAATATAACAATTTTTCCGCGCATTTGAAAGAAAACTAAAAATAATATTAAAATAAATTACAATTTGAAAGAAAGGAGAGAAAAAAATGTTATTAGAAAAATTATAACCGCAAAAATAAATATTTTGTTTGGATAACTTTGATTGTAATTGAGAAATAAAAAAAAAAAGTTCAATAAAAATCTGTAAATTAATTATTTAATTTCAATTTCCTTAACAGTCAAAGTGGATAGAAGTACATTAATATTCTACATGCATTGCTTATACGATACATGCTGGGCAAATAAAATAATAAATAAAACAAATAGCAGTAAAGAAATTTTCCTCTTAAATAAATTTTTAAATTTTTTTGAGTTATTAAAAGCATATAGGGTTTTACATATTCACACATTCACTTAATAATTAATATTTAATATAATTAATATTTATATAACACATTTTTAAATTTAAACAAATTAAAAATTTAGTTAGAATTCACCAAACTAGATGGCAACACAAGCGAGCATGATGATTTGCAACGGAAAAAATGTTTTTGATCGAATATTTTTGTCCGAGTCATCATTTTAAATCATCAATCCATTTTTAAACCATCGTTTGAAAACTTTTTATTTTAAAGATATACTTGTTAAATATAAAAAAAAAAAACAGATTATTTATTTACATATTACCACCACAAGCTTACGTACACCCAAACCTGACTAAGCATTGCTATCTGAACATTACCAAGGCAAGATTAAAAAGAACAATAGCATTTTTCGAGCCTTTTATGCGAGATGTGTAGGTTACACTATTGAAGCTTTACGAAGGCCTACAATTACCTGTGTGTCGATGCCTCCTCCAACGGCCTTGCCTCCGCCCTTGAGGGCCTTGGCCAGATGCTCGGGGTCTTCGAGATTTCTCAGATCTTCTTCAAAAGGTTCTGGAAGGAGTTCGTCCAGTATGTTGTAAGGATCTGTTTCGGAAGTATTTGCGTTGAATGCGGACAGCGGTTCTGGACTGCGCCCACCTTTGATTGAAGCTGCGAGCGATCTGAGGGGACGAAACCATAATTAATTTACACATAATTGAATGGTGGGGAATCTAACAGAGTTGTTAAGTTTTCTGAATTACTACAACAACATTCTGTCTAGAGCTGAAATGGCCATTTAATATGTTATGTCGAAACAGAGGTTTCCCCTGCATAGGGAGGTCAACGCCCTATGTCCAGAAAAACATCCTGTCTGTGGGGTGTCTGGCAGGGGGTGAGGTGACGGGAGAAAGAGTGTAAGAAGGAGTTGAAACTCAGCGACCAAAGAGAAAGGTTGTGTGGCAGTGCATCTTCGAGCTTGATGGCTGCATAAACTAAATGAGTTGAACAACTACGACCAAAGAGAATGGTCGTGTGGCAGTGCATCTTCGAGCTTGATGGCTGCATAAACTAAATGAGTTGAACAACTACGACCAAAGAGAATGGTCGTGTGGCAGTGCATCTTCGAGCTTGATGGCTGCATAAACTAAAAGAGTTGAAACTCAGCGACCAAAGAGAAAGGTTGTGTGGCAGTGCATTCGGAGCATGATAGCTGCATAAACTAAAAGAGTTGAAACTCAGCGACCAAAAAGAATGGTCGTGTGGCAGTGCATCTTCGTGCTTGATGGCTGCATAAGTAAAAGAGTTCAATAAGTGTAACCAACGAGAAAAGTTGCGTGTGGCAGTCCATCTTCGAGCTTGATGGCTGCCGAAATAGGAGATTAATTTATACAGTCCACGTTTTTTTACTTGAGTTTATTTTTGGGACTGAGCTGTCGAACAATATGTTTTTCAACTGCAAATTATAATTACACGCTTGTAGAACGTCAACTAATTAGACAGCAATATTTGTCCTTAAATTGATAAGTTTCTATTATTACCTTGTATATGATGAATGGCAATTATTGGTTGCATGTCAAAGGCAAAAAATGTGAATACTGATTGAGATACTTCAAGGAGTCATAAAATCCTTCTTTACCCTCCCATCAGAAATCAGCTGTTAGGACCATAACTTGAAACTTTTTGAAGTGAAGGTGTAAATCTATAAAAACTATAGTCGCAGTATATAAAAAATTTCTGACAAATAAACACGAAGCTAACGCCTCATAGATTTATATCCAGATGGTCAACTACACAGATTACCACTTACAGACAACGATGACGCCAACCATGGAAGGAAGTTACCGCTCCTAGTTTCACGGAAACCTTTTTTTTTTTTCTTAATACAGCTGTCAAACACTCACGGAAACCTTCTTTGGTGCTTTATTGCTGTTTGGCGACTTTTCATGTGAAGAAAAAAAAAAAAAAAATCAACCAGAAAGATAAGTAGTTTGTTATGAAAGCTGATTTTGAACTGGAGAACTGAGAAGAAAAAGAGTAGTTACTTATTTTTAGTAGTAGTTATTTATTTTTATATCTGGTCACATATTTCATCTGGAATACTACAGGACGGAACTTTTTTAACCACTGACCTATATAACGACCTGAAACGAAATATTGCTGCCCAGAATCACTGTGTAATCAAGATTTTTTCCCCTCCAATACTGGATTGATCATCTAGCTATTAATCCAGAATGGAGGCAAGGAAAGGACGCGAATATTCTTGACAAGTATCATTCATGACATGCAACAATTGCCATTGAATTTTTAAATTTTTATCATTTCTCTGTGAGAGATAGCGCCTTCCTTAAATAATAGTCAATGTCCATTGATATCGATACATTAAGGGCAATGGTGGCATGTGAAAGCCAAAATGATTGAAATACTGTGTAATAAAATCCTTCTTTCCCTTCCTCAGAAACGAAATGTTACTGCCCAGAAACACCTTGTATGTCAAGATTTCCACCCAATACTGGGTTGAATAAATCTAGCTATTAATCCAGAATGGAGGCAAGGGAAGGACGCGAATTTACTTGACAAGTATCATTCATGATATGCAACAATTGCCATTGAATTTTTAAATTTTTATCATTTCTCTGTGAGAGATAGCGCCTTCCTTAAATAATAGTCAATGTCCATTGATATCGATACATTAAGGGCAATGGTGGCATGTGAAAGCCAAAATGATTGAAATACTGTGTAATAAAATCCTTCTTTCCCCTTCCTCAGAAACGAAATGTTACTGCCCAGAAACACCTTTGTATGTCAAGATTTCCACCCAATACTGGGCTGAATAAATCTAGCTATTAATCCAGAATGGAGGCAAGGGAAGGACGCGAATTTACTTGACAAGTATCATTCATGATATGCAACAATTGCCATTGAATTTTTAAATTTTTATCTTTTTTCCTGCGGTGTGGAGAAAAGAGGAAAAATGCTGTTAGAGGGCGCTACGACGCCAAGTTAATTGTGCGAAAGAAGTGTGGGCCTGAGAGCGAGCTTGGAAAGCGAGAGAGAGAGAGAGAGAGAGGTAATCTTAGAAGTGTGTGAGAGGTATATTGAGAGAAATTAAGTTTTATGGCATTACTATCAGTTTGTAAATATTGTACAAAGTTTTAAATATTCTTAGTATGTAATAAAATAGTCAAGAATTTTAGAGAGTTAATTTATTTAGAACCACCATTGTGAAATTTAAGATGGTGATTAACGCCTTTTTTTCAACAGCAGTCCACAATATGCAATATACATTAACTGCAATGGTTGCATGTCAGAGTCAAAATATGAATGCTGATTGAGATACTGAGCCATAAAATCCTCACATTCAGCAAGAATAGGAAAAAAGGACAAAGTCAAATACCTTGCATCACTGAGTTCGTCTAGATTTCCATCCAAGACTGGATTGAACAGATCATCCAGATATTGGTCCAGATCGGAGGTGTGGGAAGGTATGCGGACGTTCTTGACGTGGGAGGCCAGGGAGGGTGCTTCGGAGGTGTCGGACATGGCAGAACTCTTAGGACCCCCGACACTGCTGTAGTCATCACGGTTTCGGTCGATGTGGGCCTTCGTAGAGTGCGAGTGGGGTTTGGAAGACATCTGTTTGCCTCCATACTTAACGTAGCGAGTGGATTCGGTTTGGCGACTACACCTGGAACCGTCGGGATCGGGGAAGAAATCGTCTGGTTCGATTCCTTCCTGTTCGTCGCCGTTTTCAGGGAAGTCGAATTCGGGAAATTCGATAGCGTCGATGGAAGCCTGTAAGTACAATAAATAATTAGATGAAAGCCTGTAAATATAATAAAAATTAATCTATAACTAACTATATATTAGGCTAGTGCAAATATAAAAACAACTATTAATTTAATTATATTGACTAGAATTAGTAAACCCAGTTGACGATGAAGAATTAACAGTAACTTTTATTAGTGGTACTCGATTTCGAAGCTAGATGGCGCCAGTAGTACGATTAATTCTAACTATTCAGATAGGGAAGGTTTTTAGCAGTTGATTTCAACAGTTATTTATTATCCTCGACGCTAGATGGAATTAGGAATAGTCCGACTTTTAACACCAGTCAATTCCTTATATATATATAAAAGCAAATTTTATAGAAATTAAATTAGTAATTGAAAAAAAATTAATATCAAGTAAATTCACTTTAAAAAATTGCAGCAATTAAAATGATGAATTAGTTGTTGCGTATCATAAATGACCTTTTTGTATAAATGCCAACTTAATGTTTAACCTTATAATCAATCGTGTTATGCGTAGTGCTGGGCTAGCAAAACCTCTTCCATAATGCTAAATCTAATTCCTTTTACTTTAGCAATAAAAATTTTTAATAAAAATTACTTATCTTGCAACTTCTCAACTTTCTTAATGCTATTGTGTTATAAAAATAGAATAAAGAATCAAGAGCCAAGAACTACATCAACAATATATACCAGAGACTAGTTGTTTAATACGACTATAGCTATCCTTTAATATTAAATCTTTATTACTTTCAATATTTTAACAATTAAAAATTTAAATAAAAATCATTTAAAATTATTTTGCAACAATTTGCTTAAAGCCATTGAATCATAAAAATAGAATAAAGAATCAAGAGCCAAGAAGTGCACCAACAATATATACCAGAGACGAGTTGCTATTGCGGGCGAAATTGCTGTCCACAATATTAAATCTTAATTATTTATGTCATCTTAACAATTAAAATAAGGTAAATAAATTTTGTATCAAAATTATCTTGAACATATAAGTTTGTTTTATGCCATCTATCACAAGCTATTAAATGTCATCTATCATAAGTTATAAAATGTCATCTATTTGTCAAATGCCATCTACTTTGATATCATTGTGCTATAGAGTCGAGAGCTACTTCAACAATACATACCTGAGAAGAGTTGCTATTGTCTCTGTTATTGCCACTTCCATTCATATCAGGAGAATGTCCATTGATTTTGCTGGTCTCATCAATGCTAGGCGATGCACCATGAATGACGCTACCATCTCTCCGACTACCAGCATCGCTGCCATCTGTCTTGGTCTGCTTCAGGAGTTCTTGGCGAGAGAAGTAGCGATCATTCAGTGCGGAAGAAGCCAACCCCAACTCATCCTGCCAAGCACTATTTGGCGGGCTTTGCACAGTCTTTGCGGAATGGTGAAGATCTTCCTCTGCTGCTGCTGTTGTTGTTGTTGTTGCTGCTGTTGTTGTTGAGAAGAGCTGTTCTTTGGCGCCAAGTACCTCTTGTTGAGTTTGCTCGTCTCCGAGAGTCCTTGCACCTCCCGTTCCGTGTAGCGCTCGTTGAGTTTACTCTTGGACAGACCCAACATGGATCCGATGGGTTCGGGTCTGGCTCGAGACCGGTCGTCCACGATGAGGTCTGACCTGGTGGTTTTTCCGTTCTCGAAGTACCGGTCGTTGAGGGCACTGGTCTTGGACAGGGGTGGGTCTGTCCGGCCGGTGTCGTCCAGCAACCGCTCGTGAGAACTGGACCGGATGCGTTCTTTTCGCCTTTCTCGAGTGACTGGAAGACACAGATCTCGTCAATGGGTAGAAGAATTAAGAACAATTTAGTGAAAACTGAATTTATTTCAAATGCATGGGTATTAAAATATTACAAACAAAGAGAGAAAAACAAACAATAACAATACGGAATTTTGGCTGAATTCCTGCCGAGTACAGATTTCTTGTAAGCAAAGTCTTTTAAAAATTATAACATGGAAAATATTAAATCTATGAAATATTGAATATAATCTTTAATATTGTGAATGGCATTTAAACATATTATAAACGTAATATTTCAATGTCTATGATTGTGTTACAAAAAAAGAAAACATATCATTAATATAATTAATCATTAACACAACGACACAATAGAAATAAATAAACATGTGATGACATACTGATTTTAAAATTAATAAGACATCTGATATAACTGATCTTTTTTATTTTTAATTATGTCAAACAGAAGGTTTTTATTGTTTAAATTTTCCTATGCCAATTCATTATCTCATAAAGTTGGCGAATAGATTACAAATAATTGGGGAACTGTAATAAAAGTTAGAAGCGAGTTGTAAGGGCATGTAGTTTTGGAATTTATAGCTTGATTAGTTATTGAAAAATCTTAGTAATATGAATTTTAGAGACGACAGTTCTGTACGGCTTTCAAACTCCCAAAGAAAGAAAAATGCCAACATTAGCAAGCCTCTAACACATGAAGAAATTGCAGTTGTGTTGGCTGAGCTTTTGGTTGAGTAATTCTTCGTGTGAGATACTGATATAAGATGATAATTTTTGATTGGGTATAACCGAGGATTGTTAGTTATGACAGCGATGAAGCACTCCTCCCCATATATCATTGTCACAAACTTATAATAATTCCTTTATATTAGATATCTATTAATTATAAATCATTACAAAAATGTTGGATTTTATCACTTATTGTCATCCTGCTGTTTCATGCTTAAACATCACACGCCATCATCAAATGTGGCAATTACGAAATAATTTTACATCTAGTACTTATCACTCACTGGCGCGTAGTCAAAATCAGGAAAAGGATATATATGATCATAATAAGTAATTCTATAGTACTTATAAATGCTATTTTTTAACATAATACAAGTATGAATAATAAAATGTGAATGGATGCCTTACCGTATTCTAGCGAAGAATGTTGGTCTGCCCTTGTGATGTCATCGATGGAACGGGATTTGATTGGCTGCTTGTAGCGGATGGGCGCGGGTGGGGACTCGTCGATTTCAATCTCGAATGTGTTGATGCGTTCCGGGTTGTGGGGCCTGGAACACAGAAAAAAAAAAAAAATTTCTTGTTTTGATGCGATCCGGCCTTCTAATCTACTAATTCTCCATTGTATACTAGTATCACAGATAAAAGCAAAATATTGGCAACACGACTTTCATTTTTTTTAAATCTTAAATAACGGTAGTACACAATCATTTGAATGTGAAAGTTGGAATTTGTAAAGACATCTCATTCAATCAGGGAAAAAAAAATTATTATCATACATTATTTACTAAAAATTTTTTCAATGGGCGTATAAGCTTTCTTTTATCATCTAATGCACTTTTGCATAGTTGCAAAATAAAGAGACCCTCTTATGTAATGTAACACTGTTATTATATTTTTGAAACAAAAACAATAAAAATTGAACAAGATTGGATACGGAAGCATGGTAAAAATATGAAGAGGCCTTCTATGAATTAAAAATTGAAAATTGCATGTCATAATTCAAAATCTGAGATTTGCCAAGAAATAGAATGCTGCACTAAAATAGCAGCCGATGCCTATGACTTTTTATCGTATAAAAACGACGGTAGATATACACTGACGGCAACATTAAAGATAAATATTGGAACTTTGATATAAGTAACACAGCTGTGAAGACAATTCAGAAAATAAAAAGTTTACCACATGATGCATTTTCGCATTGTGACAAAAGAATTGCCTAATGTAACACTGCTATTATGTTTTTGAAACAAGAACAACAAATAATGACACATATTGAATGCCAGAAGCATAGCAATAACATCAATGAACTCAAAAAGCTCTCTAGGAGTCACAAAGTTTAGAAATGCATGGAATGATTCTGATTACAAGATTTGCCAAATAGCAGAATGTTACACTTGAACATCAAGTAATAAATAGTGAATTACATTATGCATTTAAATACTTAAGAGAACTGAAACTGTAATTCGACAACACGATTGGTAAAAAACAATAACGAAAATGAAAGGGTTTTTTTCCCCTTTACTACTTCGTGCAATTTAGCTCAACAATAACAGAACACAGACTTAAGTAACACAACACTTCTTCGATAGATACAAAACCAACAGAGCAGGATCAAGAATGAATACCAGACGTCCAATAATGTCAAGAATCAGAAATCCAGAAGTTAATGAAATGATTCGTGATTCTGAGATTCGTCAAGTAACAGAATGGTATACTAGAAAAGAGGTTTAATGTAATTACATACTACATTTATTTGCTTATGAAAATCAGAATTTTGGTACGAGCAACACAATTGTACAAACATACCATAAAAATAAGCATACGTCTCTGCTTTTGCCACAATGTAAATTGTGGCAAAAAGGATCAGAACCTCTTGAGTAATCTAACACTGCCATTGTCTTTTTAAGACTAGAACAATATAGACGAATCAAGATTGAACGCTAATGATGACGACAAGACATTGAAAAGACATAGGCATCAAATGCCACCAAGAGACTTGCAAATAATCCTAAATTCTGAAATTGATTCAGAATCTGACATTTGATAGGCAATAAAATGTTGCACTCGGATAGAAGATGTCTGTGACTTGGTGTTGGTATCGGTCGTATGCAGGATTGATGACAACATTGATTGGTTGGTGGGGTTTAATGGCACAAGAGCCAGGTTTGGCTATGCTGCGCCAAACAAAGGTATGGTTTGTGAAGGTCATAAAAAACAATCAAGTAATTAAACTTCATAAATGGAGGCAGGTAAAAAACAGTAACAATATATGAATAGTTAATAGACTAAAATGACAAATGCAATAGAAGACAAAATTTTTAAAACAATATATGAATGGTTGAAAGTCTAAAATGACAATTGCAATAGAAGACAAAATGTATAAAAACAGATAAAATCAGATAGTCATCGAATTAAAATTTGTTTATTCTAAAACCATGTCAGTGGTATCGTATACCAACATGTCTGAATTTGCCGAATCTGGGTGTTCCGTGAGAGATTTATTTTTCCTTATATCATTGGGACTAACAAAAAACGCCAATGCCTGAAACCTATTGGTGGATGACGCCATCGAAGATCAGGATAACATAGAATATCAGTGCAACATGTCTTCAGTAAATGAAACATTGCCGTTTTTTAAATTTCGAGTACCACATTAGTTTAGAAAGTAGGGTGTTTGAAGAAGGTGACTTACGAGGCGGCCCACGTGGAAGAGCGGGTCTTCTTGTTCTTGTTGGCGGACACCAGGAAGAAGGACTTGCAGACGGGGAAGGCGGGAGGGACCTCGGTCTCTGCCACCAAGTCGAGCACGTAGTCGTAACCGTTCAACTCGTACAGGTCGCCGTCGTCGTCCAAGTCAACGGTCCAGCCGTAGCAGTCCTCAATGCCCCTACGAAGACAAAACAGAAAATGTCAATCATTTTTTTTTTGTCCCTTTTGAAAATGTCCATTTTTTTTTTTTTTTTTTTTTTTGTTATAAGTAGATTTTTAAAACAGTACTACATGCACGGGACACTTTTTCTCCACGCTAAATATTTCATTATAATTTATAGAAAATAATTTTCACTAAAACAAATAACAATAGATAATGAATAAATACCTAACGAGTATTCGTTCTTTAGTAAAACAATCATATAGCATATTTACAAAATTTTAAAATATTTAAGAAAATAAAAACTATTGATTTATTCTGATATTTTTATTGAATTTTTAATTTTAAAAATTGTTTCATTTTTACCAAAGAAATAAAATTATTATTTCTTTCATGTGATTAACGTAATTATAAATTAATTGTATTTGTTTTGGAAATATAGACATTAGTCTTTTATAAGGAGAACATATATGAATTTTAATTAGTGAGGCAAATACTAAAAATATAGACTAGAATATTTTTAATTTGATTTTAGGCACATTTAATGATGACAATTCAATAGTTGAATTCAAATGATGTAACAGTGATTTTAGTAGCATATCAATTAGATAAACAATGATCAAGTAGTATATAAACAAGTACATAAAATCATGATGAAGATGTAAAAGAATGAAAATAAATTAATCTAATCAGAAAAGAAACTACCAAATATCTATTTCTTATAAAATAAATAAGTTAAGTATTTTCTATTCAAGTACAAAAAGTACTAAATTCTTTACACCCAATACTAATTTCGGTAAGTTAATGTAAATAAAAATTATTTTGTATGTAAAAAAAAAAACATGTACACCAGGTATTCTTATTTACCAGAATTCTATAATAATTAAAAATAAATTTTAGAATAAATTAATTTAGATGATTTTGGCATCAGTATAAAATGTTAAATAAAACATTTTATATTGAAAATGTCATCAAGCAATAAAAGAAGTATCCGAAATATAAAATTATTTATATCTTGTAATTAGTATGTATTCAAGTTTCTTTTCTTTTTGTTTATAAAAAAAATTGTATTTGCAAGCAATGAATAGGTTAAATTACAGTACTTATAACAATTAAGAGGATTGCATGTGGATAATTCTAGTATTGAGCATTTATAGGTTAAACAACAATTTCAATTAAAATTGTTCTATGTAGATGATTCTATTGATTAACAGTTAGATTAAAGAGATAACAATTATAATAATTATTAACAATGTTTAAGTGCGATAATTATTATTATTATTATTATTAGGATTAATAATTATTAACAATTATTAAAATAATTATTTTATATGAGGAATTTTTTTATAAACAATTAGAAATTATAGAGAAAATAGAATAGAGATTACAATTAAAATTATTTTATATTGATAAACAATAATTATTGTAATCATTATATTCCTCATACACTACAGTACTGTAACATAAAAACAATTAAAAACAATGTTTTTAATTCATTCGCAAATATTTTAGCGCCTTATTAACTTTTGGACTCATAGATTTGAAATTATCAAATGTAATGGTTCCCTAAAATATATAGAAAAATACAAAAATGCTATACAAGTAAAAAATAAATAAAACGCATAATAAGGATAAAAATATCTGTAGAGTGTTGAGTTTTATCTTCTTTCAACGGTTTTGATAAAAGCTAGATATTTTTAGTTTTATTATTTTGACAATAGGAAAGAACAAAGAAACATAAAACAACTTTCCCACGCTGGAAAAAAAAAGAAAAAGAAATAAACATATATATATTTAAAGCAATAAAACATAGCACTTACTGAGATCCGCAACTAATAAAACTCAAAATATCAACAGAAAGCAACGTAGCCGTTTCTAATCTGCAGCTTTCACAATCGTAACAGATCTCGCACAAAAAAAGAAGAGGCTTATCGATAACTCTTAGAATCTATACAGATAATAACCATGGAAGAACAGGAGGTCTTATCATCTCAGATAAAAAGAATTTTAGCGATTTTTCTAATAAAGACAAATGCTGCCCGACTTGTTTTTTGTTTTATCTTTCAATATTTACGAGACGTCAACAACAACGTTTCAAATTAATGCACAAATTATAAAATTGGATGCATGTAAGTTTTCAGAATGAAATAATAAAAAAAAAAAAACAATGAAAATGTAGAATTATTATTAGTAGTATTTTTTTAAAGTTTACTAGAAAAATGTTTTTGACTGTTCAGGAAAGAGATATTGAAAATAAAAACAACCAATCAAAGGAAAAAAATAAATAAACTGCGCCACAGATAGCATGATAAACAAAAGAAGAAAAAAATAATAGATGACCAATTTTATTGTTTCACTTAAGGAAATATCTGTGTTCGTTTTCACATTTGTTCCTCTATCAAAGCAAGGAGATGGTTAAAAAGAGTAGTTGAAACGCCAAGTGGAATTAGCAGGCAAATGAGAAATCATTTTACCATTTTTCTTCAATGGTGCAAACAACCCATGGTGGGCCAAGGTCGTCTGCCTACTGTGACATTCCAAAACATAATATTTTTTTTTTACGGGGTAGGGTTCTTAGTTCTATGCTCTACAGTCATATTAGACCGGGACCTACGGTCGAGTGAGAAATCGTTTTCAATAAATTTTGAGAATTTATTTGAATTTTTAAAAAAATAAGAAAAATGATGTCCATATTTATTAACATAAGCAGATGTTAGGAGCCGGTAGCCGGAGTCTGTTTAAATATCTAACTTAGACACTTTTATAAGTGTAGAATTTATTTTCGGAAATTCCAGTAATTAATGTTTAAATTAAATGCTAATGTTCAATTGTTTTCTAAATGCTAAATTGTTTTCTTCAATAATAGTAGTGACAGCTTTACCAGCAACCCAAGAAAATGTTGAAACCTTTTTCTCAGCACTGAGGCTTATAAAAAATTGACTTGGATCCACAATGAAAGAAGATATCATAGAAGCTATTTTATCATTAAGAATAAAAAATATTCAAAGAAAGGATAAAACAAAAAAATCTTGTCTATCAACCATGGTTTTTTTTTACTATTTTAACAATGGAAGGTTATAATAATCTTTCATGTAACCAAATAAAAAAAAAAAACCACGAAGCTCAATTAACGTATGGATGACGATGAATTATCCCTTTTACAATGGCCACTAAGATCTCCCGATTTCACGCCATGTGAATTGCAAATAGAGCATCCTTGAGATGAAAATGTACCATTTAACACATGGGCTGAAAAGTTCGTAGGTTGACACATAAATGGCGATACTGGTATTAAATGCATATGATTTTTAGTTAGCCCTAACCTTCAAAAGACACGTGTATAAATATGACAACCGTTGCACTATTAGTATGCGAGTTATAGCATTTATAGGGAAGCAACTTTTGTTAGTTTGAAAAAATGGAAAAAGGAATTTCGTGGTGTTAATAAAGCATTGCTTTTTGGCGAAAAAAATACTATTGAAACTAAGGCTTGACTTGATAAACATTATTCGGACTCTGCACCAGGAAATGAGCAACGAGACGAAATGAGCACCGAGGACGATGCACGCAGTGGACGCCCCAAAGAGGCTGTTACCGACGAAAACATAAAAAAAGTCCACAGAATAATTTCTAATAACCGTAAAGTGAAGTGGATTGAGATAGCTGAGACCCTAAAGATATCAAAGGAACGTGTTGGACATATCGTGAATGAATATTTGGATATGCGAAAGTTCTGTTCAAAGTGGGTGTCGCGCCAGCTCACAATCGACCCAAAACAACAACGAATGGATGATTCTAAGCAGTGTTTGGAGCTGTTCAAACGTAATAAACCCGAATTTTTGCGTCGATATGTGACAATGGATGAAACATGGCTCCATCATTTCACACCGGAGTCCAATCGACAGTCAGCCGAATCGACTGCACGTGATGAACACTAAAAATGCTATAGCTCACATACTAATAGTGCAACAGCTGTCAAATTTATACACGTCTCTTTTGAAGTTTAGGGTTAATTAAAAATCATATGGATCTAATACTAGTAGCGCCATCTATGTGTCAGCCTACGAACTTTTCAACACACCTGTTACTTTTGCTTGTCTTAAGCTATTCCATAATATTTCGCTGCTTGTTCGTTTGATGCTGTTATTTTTGCAAATAACTACGCCTTTAAAGTTATAAGAAATACTTTGTCATAGAAGAATTGTTTTTACAGATAACGAGTTCAACAAAAGTCATTGAATTTATTACATAAATTCTTTTAAATACATTAGTAAAGATCATATCACATAAAATTGCCGAAAAGAATGAGGAGTCGGATTTTTGTGTCCGACTTCCCTCCTCCCTGGCTTATAAGCATGTTTACAGACTAAAAAAAAAAATATCAAATTACATGAATTTAAATAAATGACCGCAGAAAAACGGTTTTTTAAGATGGCAATGGCAGGTTATCTAAGGAGGAGATAAATATTATCGCTTGGAAGATGGGTGACTCACCTGGCTTTGAGCAAAGAAGCGGCGAATTCCTCTCCAGTCGTGAGCGATTCCACGGGGCCGTACATGGTGCCACCTGGGAACAAAATCAAGAAGATTATTCATCCCATCCGTGATTCATGCACCTTTCAAGGGCTGCATGCACGAAAGTCTGCCATCTTTCTGTTCTTTTTTAAAGTGAATGTATCCGAATTTGAAGGCCACATAAGATTGCAACGCATTTTAATTCATTTTTCAGATGCAGAACTTCATGTATTTCGGGGTATAATAGCAAAATGCATAGCTATTTTTTTAAATATATATACACATCAACACTTTCTAATCATTGGTAATATATCATATGTTGTTTGCATCTAATAATTTTAACTATCTGTACATTTATTACAAAAAAAAAAAAAAAAGAACAAAATTATTGAGTTATAAGCTAACATGTAGGTAGCCATTGAAAAAACTTAAGTGTTTGGAAAAAGTAATAACATGCTCGTTTTCAATCTTTTTGAAGTTTTAGAGCATTCTTTGGAGATTCAAATTGGCTGTGTTGTTGTTGACTAATCCTCAGTTTCCTGTAGTGTGGGACGGAAACTCCATAAGTAGTCTACTCATGAATGGAGGGAAAGGGGCAGCTTCTATTGTGATGGAGCAACTGTAGGCAGAAGTCTGACTTGGCTCCTAGTCGTTAAAGAAGGAGGGAAGTGCCTTCCGGGAGGACATTTTTAGAGAGAACTACCACGCATTTGAGTATGAGGGGGAAAACAGGAAAACTTCCAACAGGTAGTTCAACTTATGAGGCAAGATGTTGAACATCCCAAATGCCATCGAGCTTCCTCGTGTTTTGAAACAGTGTCTACAACAAAGCCTCCAGCGGAATGAACCTCAATCCCAATGCCATTTGCAGCACAAGCTACAACTGAGCCATGAGTCGGGCTATCAGATGGCTACATACGATGTCCAACAACCAATAAAATTCGATGATTTGTTTCTTTTCCGGTTAAAGAACTGTTCAAATTTAAAAAAAATACCGATACCACTCTAAAAGTCGGAGAGAAATCATGATACGAAATTGAATCGTTGAACTGGTTAGAAAGAACTAGATCAATAGACGGAGAGATTCCGGAAAGAGATGTTATTATCTTAAATTTACTTTTGTTTTATATCATTCACTTCTTTCAGTGGCTACCCGATACTGGAACATACTACTTTCATTTTTTTTTTTTTTTTTTTTTTTTTTTTTTTTTTTTTTTTTCACAAAGGTGGTGAATAAAATGCTTTCACTTTCGAAACATTAAATTAAAAAAAGGAAAGTATTATTATAGTTTAATTCTTTAAAATTTGAACTCTACTCTAACACATAACACTATAGACAGACAATAATTTGTACTCGATTACATTCCATTGTACAAATAATATTTCTTTAAAATAATAATAATAAAATTCAATGCCGAGTTTGATGATTTGATGCTTTTCTAAAACGTGTATCTAATATTTCGGTTTATATCTACACCCATTTATGACTTATATACCTTAAACTATCTGTGCATTAGGCTTTTACGGGTTTTTTTTTTATCATATTGAGAACTAAATTTTCTTCATACAGAAAAAAATTAGCTAAGTCAAAATCGAAAGTAAATTTTAGGAAACGCACTAGATTAAAAATGTTAAGTTCGAAAAAGCTAGGTTCTTCTTTTCAAGGCACAAAGCAATCACACACACACGTATATGTATGATGCAAGTATGCATAAAGGAGGAAAGAAGGAAGGAAGGTGTCATTGAAAAGAATATTGATTATGTTAATAATTAAATACACATATTCTTTAGCTAAGTATTCAGTTTCATTTTTAATCTCGAAAACGGACAGAACCTTCCGAAGTTAATGTTCAATAAGAAAAAAAAAGTATTTCCAACAGGTGGCAGCATCACCGGCAGGGCTGTAAAGGTGTGGAGCTAATCCACTTGACTTGATCTCGTGCTCAGCCGTTCCTTCGTCAAACATCCCGAGTAATCGAATGTCACGACCACGCAGCTCGCTTTAGTAAATCGGCCTCGAGGGAAACGACGAACAGCAACGTCTAAGGACAGCAATGTATGATGAGAGGTTTGGTTTTGGTTTGTCGCTCTACGGTCATCTTGTGCACACTTTAGACTAAACAGACCGGGACCTACAGTTTAAAGTGAATTCGAACCCCTCACAAACACCCATGCCACCGCCAGGATTGGAACCTGACGCCTGAGATACCAAAGGCCACAGCGCTAGCCACTTGGCCACCAGGCCGCTGTAAGATGAGAGAGACGGTGTCATATTAATTAATGTTATGCGCAGTTAAAAATAAGTCACTGTGGACATATTTGAACGCCCTCAGAATTTTATTCTTAAAGAGAACGACACAAATTCTTTTTTCACTTTGAGGGAAACCGATATTGTATGGAAGATGATCCCAATGCCTAGCCTTTCTCAAAATATGTTTACTTTGATAAAATTTACTTCTAGATACAAAAACAGCATGAATAAAATTCAGTTAGAATCTTTGGAGATTTTTGAGTAAGGCCTAGGAAATGCTTTGCCTTTGTTTCAACATTCATCTGCAGAATGTTGTCAGGTTTTTTTTCCCGATTGAAATAAAATTGAAAACTTAGCCAGAAAATAGGTTTAATTAATAATTCTTTTTCAATGACATCCTCCCATCAGCTTTTTACGATGACTTTTTAAAAATAAAATTTATTATCTATAAAATATATGGATGTTGATTTGGGCAGCGGGGTTTTTCGAGCCCATTTTTAATTTTGTACAATTTCAGTGAAATCTGTAAATTTTAAATTTCTTTCACGAGCTTTTTTTTTATACATAATATATATTTAAACTTCTTTTGAGGAGCTAATAATTAACTAATGTAAAATTGTTCATAAAGATCATTTTGGCGAAAGCAAAGACAATTTTATTTCAAAGTGAAAACGAGATGTTACAAGAAAATAAAATTGTTTGAATTTCTAATATTTTTTAACATTAATGTTATACGTTTGGTTTTTACATTAAATTCTAAATTTTATATGTAAACTGTAACTGTATGCAAACTTTTAAAAGATGATAACTGTATGCAAGCTTTTAAAAAGATGATAAACTGTATGAGTAGGGCCAAAACAATAGATTGGTGAGACATTTTCCAGCAAAATTTTTTGGGGGGAAAAACTCATGACACACTTTTGAAAGTGTGTTGTTTGGCCCCTGTCATGGTGTAGCATCACTCCTATTTTGTATACTACTGTGCCAAAAAAAGTAAAACTTATCTTTTTTCAAAACCTCTTTATTTATTCTTCCAAATTTATTTCATTCGCTTTCAAAGTAATCCCCTGCGGATACAATGCACTTATGCCAACTTTTTTCCAATCCTCAAAGCATGCTAAAAGTCATCGGCAGGGATGGCTTTCAAAGCGCGCGCCGATTCACGTTGAATCTCATCAATCGACTCAAAACCGTGTCCCGGTGGGGTGGTCTTTTTGAGTTTAGGGAATAGACAGAAGTCGCACGGTGTGAACACGGTGGATGTGGAACTATATGGGCAACATTTTTGGGAAAAAGTCACGAAGAATCAATGCAGTGTGAGCGAAAAGTAGTTTCAAATTTAAATTTAATTTCCAGCTCAAGATCAATTAAAAAATTCAGGTGAAGTAATTATAATGTTTTTAATAATTTGAGCATTCAGTGTCTATCATAAATATAAATAAAAGTATGCAAGTACTTGGGAAAAATTTATGCTGATCTTTTGCATGGGAAAAAAATGTTTTATCATGTAAAGCAAAAATGAGCCGGAATCAATAATGTTACTATGGTAACGCATCAAAAATAAAACACATCAAAATAAATAGATAAAATAATGATTAATACATTTTCATTTAAAATAAATATTTTTATGAGTATTTTTAGTAAAAATTATTTGCTTTTAAACACAGACTTCATCTATAAAGATATATTTAGTGTTAATTTTAAAGAATGTATTTAAGTGCATTCATTATAATATTAACGAAACCAAATTTGTGGATGAAATGGGGTTTTTTATGTATTCGAAAGTTGCTCTACTTTTTAATTTATTTAATTAATTACTTTTGATGCAAAATTGATTGACATTCGCTTCAACAACAATTAAACCTTCAAAACTCCATAGAATAAATCAGTTATCAATTCAATATGAAATATCACTTTCAATTAATATATATATATTTTTTAATCTTTTGTAATATTTTCAGTTACGAAATCGCAATTTAAAACATTGAAACATTATATTCATGATTATTATTTATTTAGAAAATATTTTAATATACTTTTCCTGATATCATTACACTAACCAAGAAATTATTGTGAAACCTTTCATAAATTATACTAACTGATGCCAATAACATAGCTCATAATTACTAAGTTATTCCAGGAGTAGTTGACCGTTTTTTATGCATTCTGCCCATTTTTGTTTTGTTGTGAAATTTTTTTAACCGTCCACCGGTTGCACAATAATGGCTTTTTATTTATACTTTGCATACACTTTTTAGTGTAGTACTAAATTACACTAAAAGGGAAATCATTCGTAAAATCCTTTCACAAATTATTCTGAGCAATGTAGAATAAATTAGTTTATTACTACGCTATTGGTAATAATTGTAATAAGTTACAATTATTACGTCATGAACAAAATATTTTATTTTTAACTGATATAATATGCGAATTTCTAAATGACGAGCAACTTAACAGTTACTTTAAATGATGTTCCCTATGGAATACCTCGAAAGGAGTATTTCTCGTTCTAATTAAGGATCGTTCTAACTTATTCCCTAATCAGTTAAGAACACTGCTGACAAGATAGCCATTTTAAAATGGATATTTCAGAATATTTATATTGAAGTAAAAAAAACCCACTCACCGTCAGCAAACCTGGCTTCCAGTGCCATGTTGGTCCTCCTGGTGTTAGACTTCCATTCCAGGAGGCAAGGCGGGTACGTCCTGCGGCCTTCGGGTTCGAGCTTCTGTATCTGAGGAGCTTTTTTGGCAGTGGGCCTTGTAGCCGTCATACGCGTGGTCGGAAACGTACCTGCAATCACAACAACACCAAACGTCAACAACAAAAGGATGATGATGCCACTCTCTCATTACGCGCAGGCATGGCAGCTCGCTTATCCAAACAAAGTTTGAAGAATGCGCCAGGAAGACGAAAACCACCTGTTTCCAGGATTATTCGTAGAAACTCGCTGTGCACACACATGTCACAACGCAAGCTTTTGAGGTTTTTTTTTCTTGTTTTCCCCTTCATTTGTATTTCATTCATGACATAATATGATATGGTTTTTAGCAGAAAAACCACCTGAGTTCAGTGATACCTGCGTTGTTGAAAGGGATACGTAATGTATGGAAAAAAATAAGGAAGAGTTTTTATTTTTTTTTATTTTTAAGGAGAGGAACTCTTTATACTACATTTACTTAAGCCTAAAGATTAAATTTTGAAATGCAGATATGTTTTTTTATAGTAAATTATAGGCATGGGAAAATGCCAAAAGTGATAAATATGAAACTTCAAGATGAAGGAATGGATCAACGCACTACGAGTACTTATAGCCATTGATATACAAATGTTTAAAATCCAAAGCCAAAACGTGAAAAGTGCTTCAAAACCATATTACAAAACACTTCAAGCAAAAGCCAAATTCTCCTGAAAATTCCTGAGGACGAACGCTATTCATGAATCATTTCAAGAGTTAAGGGGCCCAAACTACCATTTTTCGGCCAAAACTTGCAAATTTGAAATGAAGTTCTATTTTGCTTGCTGCACTTTTTTTGTATTGTGCCACGAACCCTTAACCAGGACAACATCATATTCACATATGATAGAAAAAAATAACCTGTTAACATTTTCAATATAGTTAAAATAAATACATTAAAATTCAAATTGTTAATGCGATCCCTTTTAAAGATTGAGCAGGTTTTATATTTAATGTTTAAGATTTATTTATTAGGAATTTAACAACAAATAATTTTTTAATAAAATATTGATCTCATATCGCATATTCTTTTGAATTTACATAGACAATTTAATAATGTTAAATGATAATCAGTTCTTATATTTAAATAAATGCAATTGAACTGCATCTTTAGATGTAATAGTTATTGATAATCATGTTCATTTATATGAAACATTATTTGCATAAAAGAAAAAAAAAACGAAAAATGATAATTGATTTGGATTATCATTAAGAAAATAATGGAAACTACTATTCAATTCAAAAACACTTTGTTATTAAATCAAGTTTTTACTGTTGAAGAAAACTTTTAAATAGAATTGTAATAAGAAGAAGCATCGTAAACATAACAAAACATATTTTTTAAAGTTAGTATTTCTTCAGTTATTCATTTTCGATTTAAAAAATCCAGTTAAAAATTAATACAATATCAATAAACCAGAATTGGTTTTTTTTTTCATGAATTTTAAAGAAGTTGAAATTATTAGTAGGTAAACTATTAGTTTTGCATTTTATTTGAATTTACTTTAATTTCAAGTGAATCACAAGAACGTAATGAAATAAAGAAAAAGAAGAGATTGTACTATTTGCTATAACATAGGTATAACAAATAGTACAATCTTGTTGATAGTTCTATACATCTTGTTAATAACAACATTGTAGCCAAGATTTTTGTACAATGTTGTTGATTAACAGAATTTCATGCAAAACAATAGTATAAAATCATAAATTGTGAGCACTTAATCGAAGGCAACCAACCCTTTGGAAATAATGGGCTTGGTCTAAAGAGTTCGTGAGTTTGAAAGAGAAAAATTATTACTCTGATCTCTTAATTAAATCAAGCAACTTCCATATGAATGTATACCCTAAATCATGACTGCACAAGATGTATCTGCGAAATCACTAGAAATAAAAGATTATATACCATAGAACAACAACTTTAAGCACGTTAAGCAACATTCGCTACTGTATAACGTATTTTCTTGATTCAGTTGAATCAGATTTTAAAGTGATAGGGCGAAACATTGGCACACTAAAGCAAAATAAGCTGTCCTGGCGGAAACTTCAGCAGAAAGCCTTGGCCTAATCCTGGGCTGTTGAGCCAGATATGATGATAATGATAATGGTTTATTTTATTATCTTTAAGGTGGTGTGGAAAAAGAATATGTATTATATAAACAATGGAACATTGTATAAATTTTTAAAAACATAACTGAATTATTTTGATTTATGAAAAAGGGTAAGAACTTTTTTTCCATTTGAGCCTTTTTTAAAAAATATTTATATAGTTTGTCCCAAAATTCTTGTAAGAAGTACTGCTTTAAAATAAAAGGTACAAACGGATTTGGTTTAGAAAACAATTTAGTATACTATAGTAAGTTGAACATCATTAACCGCTCGTCAACATGGCATAATGATTTTGGGTGCTATCAGACACGATAGCATTTCATTCATGGTACGCATCAGAGGCACATTGAAGGTACGAAGATGTTGATGAGGTGTTGCAGCCGGTTATGATATGTTAACGGCTGCAAAATGGTATTTTCTAGCAGGACAGCGCGTGACCACACACGGCAATCATCAGCATGCAAGCTTTTCAGCATATCCAGTTGGTTCCTTGGCCTACGATGCCTCAAGATCGAGAGACTATCTGAAATGTGATTAGCTGTCGCTTGTCAGCTCTGCAGCAGCCTCAATTGAGGACGAACCGTGGAAGATGGGTGAGAACGAATTGGCTTCTTCCATCCCTCTGGACACTATTCGAAGCTAACTGAAATTGTAACCTTCTTGGGGTCCTGCTTTTTCGCCCCTAGTAGTGATCCTTCTTCCTCTACTGATCACGCTGAATAAAAATTATAGTCTTGTAAATAACATCATTAGTTACTTATGCTTTCCCTATTTGAGTATTATATTTATTACATTCTCACCAACTCCTCTTTAAAAGTGGTGCATTTCGTATGTCGTTCAGAGTATGCATATATAAAAGAATTTCAAGGAGCTGTTTAGACCAGGGCGTCGAAGAAAATAAGTTTTTAAACTAAACTTGAAATACAATATTAATTCATTATACTGCTCAAGATTGAAGATCTATATTTAAGCAGAGATTCCTTCTACCATTTAAGATGGCAAATCTATATTTAAGCATAGATTCGTTAGGCTGTTATGATTGAAGATTTGCATACAAGTCGAGACTCATTATATACTGTTCATAATGGAAAATCTATATTTAGGCATAAGTTCCTTATGCTGTTAAAGATGGAAGATCTGCGTTTAAGTAGGGATGGGGGACTCACTTGAGCAAGTATTTGTAGAGGTGCCTGGAGGGGGCGAAGCAGCTGAGGCAGTTGGCCATGAGGATCCAGGCTCGCTCATTGTTGGCCTCGTTGTCGTTCTTCCACGTCTGGTTGCAGAGCTGGCAGATGATCTCGTCTCGCATGGTCTCGTTCAGCAGACCCTTCTGCACGATGTAGTCGCCCAGGATGCGCTCCTTCTTGCCGCTCAAGTTGTTGTCGTTCATGAATCGCAGGATCTGGACAAGAAGAAGAAACGATTTAAAAAAAATGTCGAACAATCCTTCCAAAACAAAAGAAAAAATTTTTTTCGAGCTATTGGTAAAGTTTTAGCCACAAATGCTATCTAAAAAGAAACTGAGTTAAAATTTAAAATATATAGCTGTAATATAAGAACTTTAGAAAAAAAAAACCAATCAACCCTAAAGAATGGTAAGAAGAATCTTTCCAACAGCCGTTTCAATATTTTGGACAGTGTCATTAATGATACTTTTGTATTAGATGAGTTTTTTTTTTTTACTGTCATGAGCCACCTTGTTTGATATCAACATAACCTCGATACCTTGTACGAGGATATCTACCACCCACTTTTTCTTATGGGATTATGTTAAAGATATCACGTATCGAACAAATGCAAGACTCCTCTGAAGCAGATGATTACTGATGGCATTGCAACCACTGATGAGGATATGACGCTACACAGTGAACATGGAAAGAGTACCAAATTGATGTGCTTTGAGCAACTCATGGTGCCATATTTTTAACAGAACCCTGGATATCAAACATCCCTCCCTTTTCTATGGCGTTGTATTAAAGATATTCGTGTATCGAACAAAGGTACAAGATATTATCTAAAGCAGAGAATCACTAGTTATTTAAACAAAAAATGTATTAAATTAAATGAGACAAAAAACATAAATATATACTACATCTAGCTTTCCAAAAAATTTTCACTTATTTTCCTTTTATAATAAAGTTTTGAAATTATAAAGAGACTTTATGGATACCTTGTATAATAAACAAAACAGGAACTTAAAACATTGACTAACTTAATATTTGAAATTTTAAAAACACTTCGAATAAATTAATATATTATGCAAGCCTATTTGACACCCATTTTGATGTTGAAAATATTGTATGTAATCCAATTGAAGTGATACAAAACTTTTGACCACCATTGCAAGTGATGCCAGCAGAAAAGTTGAAATCTTATCCTTCATGGTAAATACGTTTGTTACACTGAGAACGCAAAACTAGCAGATTTAGCAGAAGATGACGTCCATGTAAGGATGGCAAAAAAAATGTATATTTTATGCCGCTGACATATATTTTGTATACTGAGGAGAGGTAAACAAGATCCAATTCCGTCATTATTCCTACACGTGAAAAATAGTTCGCTCACTCCAACCCAACACTCTTCCTAAAAGTGATACATTTTTAAGCGATTTTTTATTACATCACAACAATATAAGTACACATACAAAATTTAAGAAAACAATGAAATATTTTCCATAGAATATTTCAGTCAATATTTATCAACAGCTTTTGCATAGCTATATATGTTATAAGTTTTCTTTATAAACAGAATATAGTCAAATTTAATTACATTATCTTCCAAAAAATCTTTTACGAAATGAAAATATAAGTTCATAACCCCTTATTTTAATCGAGTATCGAGTGAATTTAACCCATTGAGTTGCTGCTTGACAATTTGAATTAAATTTAAATTTACAACATCGTTTATAAATTGTTTATTTATTAGTTCGGATAACACATTCACAGTCCAAATAATGTTTTTACAAAATTACACATAAATACACCCAATAATTTATTAATAAGGAAGAAATCCTCACCAATTTGAAGAGGGCCAGCGAACACTGGTAGTCCGATTCGTTGGTTTTGGCGAGGAAAGGTGTCTTGATGGGCTCTCTCTTCATGCCCCAGATGTGGGCCTTGAAGTAGACGTTGGTGAACTTGGTGAAGGCGTGCTGGTCAATGTCTGACGGCAGACGATACTCGGGATAGACGGACTTGGCCACTTCCCCGACCACCTTCGTGACGTTTCTCTCGTTGTGGACGCATTGCCACTCTGTTGGAAGTAATTGATATGCATAATTATGCAGCTTATTAAAAAATTGTATCAAGAACAGATATCCAAAATCAATCAATGATTCATGAGTATTTGCAAAGTTGACTAATAAATGAATCTAACTTATTTCGTAAAAATTATTATTATTATTTTTTTTTTTAGATAGATGAAAATTTTATTAACAAAATAAATAAATGAATAAAACACTGTTCATTTTAGATAGTTGATTGCTGAGATACATGCTAATTGCTCAAATCCAAAAAATACGTATTTCTTTTCTTCCTCATTTAAATTATGTAAATAACTTATTTATAATTATATCACGTTTAAATAATACAGAATATATTGATTTAAAAGTATAAAAAATATGCAACTTTTTGGAGCATACATTTACAATATATTACCATATAAAAAGCATTGCTTATTTACCAACAAATCAGAAATTGAAATGAATGATTATCGAAATAAAGCCTTACTAGTTATAGCACAGAAATTGGTAAATCAGGTAGATTCAAACACGGTCGCGTAATTGGAGGTAAAAGTTTTAATTACATTAGAAATGTAATTATCAATAAATAAAATTTTAAAATAAATAAAATATTGAAAAAAAAATTCCCCAATACTACTCTTTCTTTTTTCAAAATAACTGACTGGCTAACCCCTAACAAGCAATCGATTCGTCCGCTTCCGCCTTTAAAAACTATGTTTACTTTCCCTCCCTCAATATTAGATAAAATTATATTGAATCAAAGAAATAAAAAATCCCTACTTTTAGTACGTCATGTTAAAAAGTTACATTATAACAATCACAATACAGAATGAAGCTAGCAATAATGAAATAGGATCACTAAATGATGATTCATTTACAGAATTTAAGTACATACACTGTCAATAATTTTTTCAATTTCTACTATTAGTTCTCTCCTATATATATCTTGTTCCAATTTTCAATCGTTCATAAAATACTTTCTATTCGTCCACTCAAGTTTAAATGCATTTTTGAAACTTGCAGTGGATGACACTGGGTGTTAATACAGTTTTTCAAATATTCATTCAGTAATTAAATTTAATTAATTAATTTTAGTTTTTTTAGATTTAAGTTGCATGTATCTAACAATAGATGGCGCCAGATGTAAGAGGAAAATTTCAACTTCATTTATAAAGGACTTTTCTGCAATAGAGTGGAAAAAAAGTAGGAATTGACTTAAATTTTTTTTTTTTTATATATATCACTTGTTTGATGGAATATTACTAAATAATAACTATACTGACCATCCAGTTTGCTGAAGATGAAGGCCAGTTCTGCAGGAATTTCAAGGTGGTTGACGCCCGCCACTGCCCTCGAAGCTCTCTCCTGTTCCTCCTTGTTGGCCCTCTCCTTGACCCTCTCCAGCGCAAGGCGGTCAGCTTCACGTTTTCGCGCCAAAATGGCTTTGATCTGAAACACACACACCAACATTCCACACCGTTAATTGCCATACCACACCATCATCTTCACTGACCAAGTGCGAAACGATAACAGACAGTGTTTAAGCAGAAAGCTTTACCTTTTATCATATATTCCCTTTTCTGCCGTATCATTCGATAATTAGCCTGCGTTCTGATGATGCCCTTTTTGATGATGTGGTACCGGCGCCTTAAAAAGAAAAAAAAAAAGAATAGACACTATTAGTGGTAGCCGTTGACCTAATCTTTCCGCATGATTAAGTTTAATTGCACAATTAATAGTAGCGACATGGTGAGTGAGTAAAAAAACATAAATTGTTGATATTATTAAGGTTATGTGACACCGTTCTATAATAAATCAAAAAAAGAAATTGCACCAGCAATACCATTGATTAGCTTTTAGGTGCGGTAAATGGTGACGTTTAAGAAAAAAGGATGTACGTTGATGTTGATATAAACAGAGTTAAAAAAATTCATTGAAAATAATGATGTTGCAATCCATTCCAAAGAACCAAAATTCATGTCTATCAATTTCTTTTCAACTTTATTATAGTGATTATTTGATTATCATCAAGTATAAAAAAATAAAGATTATAAAGGTATGTAAAACTACAAAGTAAAGTAAAGATTATAAAGGTATTTAAAAAATACAAAATAATCATGAAATAATTTCTTTTCCCCATATAAACTGTGCCGTGACTTGTTTAATAGTGACTTGTTTAGTAGTGACTTGTGCCGTATTCCCCGTCACTATTAAACTTTGCATTATCAACACTTAAACACTAATTAGATTTAATATTGACGTGCCTTTTTGGCCCCTTTTCGTGGTCCTAAGATTTTTTGTTGTTGGCCAACTCCATTATGTGAATATATTTTCAAGTGTACTATATGTAAACAATACGATGTATAATATATTAATTTTAATTTTCTTACAAATAGCATTTGATAACTGCAATGATTTATCATATTGACTTTTGGCAATCACTACTAAACTTTGCATTTTCAACACTTAGCTTTAATTCGATTCAGTATTGGCGTGTATTTCAGAGTTTGGCGAGAAAGTCGAAATTTCGAATTTCCAAGAGTTATTATTATTATTATTATTATTATTTATTTTGTTTTGCTGGTCAATAGAGCCACTCCATTACACACATGAATATTTTTTCTGTGTAATATATGTAAACGATACGAGATAATTAATTTTTTTTTTTTTTTTTACCAAGTCGCATTTGGACATTCGCAATTACAGCAAATTCACTTTTGACAATAACTACTAATCTTTCATTATCAACAGTTAAACCCTAATTCAATTTAATATTGGCGTTGCTTTTAGAATTTGGCGAGAAAATTCTATTTGAAGTTCTTACATCTTTGTTGCTAGCCAAAAGAGTTACACCATCCTTTATATATTCTTATTACCAAAATTTTTTGTGTGTACTATAATAAACGATTATATATACGATATATGCCACATTAGGTCCTTATTTTTGTTATTTCCTTCTAAGTTGCAGTTAGATAATTCGTAATTGCAGCGACTTACTTTTACAGCGTCAATTTTCGCAGCCACTATTAAAAAACGCTAATTCGATTTAATATTGGCGTGCATTTTTAATTTGGCGAGAAAATTTTCTTTCGAGGTTCTAACATTTTTCTGTTGAAAGAAAAATATCCCAAAAGAAAAAATATCCCAATACGATATTAAAAAACTATTCCTGTGCTAAAATTGCAAATTAATTAAAGTATTTTTATAAACAGATGGCGATGATTATTATTAAAAATTCAATTACTATTTTCGAATTTAAAGCAGCTGATCTTAATTGTTTGAAAATAAAATGAGTTCTTAAAAGCACGAATTATTAAATGAAAAAAAAAAGAAGTTAAAAGCCAATTAGTGATAATTAAATGCTGCAATTTTTTAAAATATTTTTCATCAAAAAAAAAAGGATTTTGAAATTGCATATCATTAAGCATTAGAAATTAACCATTTAATCCAGAAAAAGCTCAACTTGCAGAAATATAAGATCCAATTCTTGTTCCATATACTCATTTAACACAATGAAACATTTTATAGCACATTGAAAGAATTACCATTTAAGAATGCGATATGGAATGACAAGTAATTCTTGAAGAATATTATTTTAAAAAACAAACTACATAATTAAGACAAAAATAAGGAATATTCTTCTATTCTAGACCATTTCATGGATAATCATATAATCTTGAAAAGGATCATAAACACTCAAAAAGCACACATTTTTACGATCTTAAACGATTCGGGGTTTTACTGCAAGCTCTCGACTTAAAAAGCCCCATAAATCTGACAAATTCAATAGCACATTGTCCGGAGACGGTCTATTTAGCTGCTGCTGTAATTACCAGTTAACATGAGCCATTTCATCACGAACACCAAGCACCACAAGAGTTTGTACTTCGTGATGGAGTGGTTAACAGACACAAATCACAGCATTTTATTAATATGAATAAAACGCTATTATTTGCTTTCATTTCACGTCTTAGATGGATTTTCATTGATTTAGAATTCAAACAACTGTAATCTGATGCGGTTTAGGTATTCTGTCGTGTCGATATGGGTATCAATGTGTATTTATAAATATTTTTGTATTAAGTTAAAATTGTTTGTAATTATATAATTGATGTGTTGTGATGGTGTATTTTATTGTGTGTCCCTTGAAGGGTGTATTTGAGGGTCACTAGCCCTTGCCGGATGAGAATCTATCTGTGGAAAGAATGTCCAGCTTCCGGTTTGGTTTGTCGCTCTACGGTCATCTTGTGCCCACTTTAGGCTAAACAGACAGGGACCTACAGTTTAACGTGAATTCGAACCCCTCACAAACATCCATGGCACCGCCGGAACTCGAACCTGTGATACCGAGCGCTAGCCACTTGGCCATTTCCTCAGGAAGCTGGACAGGGAATGATAATTTTTGCTGAAGACGATTGAAAGTGATATCTTTAGGACCATGTGAAATTTCAAAGCTCCAGATGAACAAAAGAGCGTAAGTTTGATAAGACAGGCAAGACTTGACCTTATCTGTGCTCGCGTAATTTATTGATGGGGTGTCTCTTCAATGGAAAAGTATTGTTTTGGCGGCGGATAGAAGAATAAGCACACGTTTTGGGAAGTATGTAAAAAGGACTAGCCGCCTCTTCAATTTGATTAAATGTCGACATTCACCTCGTATCAATGGAAACTAAATGCTAAACTCAATTCGTCATGATGTCAATATTTCCCACGCTGCCCCGTTGAAATTATTATCAGTACACGTGAGTGACTTTGCTTTGTTTAAAATGTGCTTTATTTAGCAAAACGTTCTTATTTTGCCAGCAGTTGTGGCATATGCACAGTTTTTGGGTTGGAGGATCCTGCACTTGCATTATTCTGAGATGTTGAGACTCATTTTTTATTAATTGTAATTGTGATATATTGTATATATAATATATTTGATTAATAAATAATTTTCATTCTAATAGTTTTTTTAATCAAAAACACTCATTATATATATATATATACATAATTATATTAGAAGACAAAATTGGGATCTACAGTTGCATAGCTATGATCCTACTCGGTAAATTATGACTTCAATCACTTAGCAAATTATTTAACCAACAAGATACATATTTAGATTTAAAAAAAATTAAACTGCTAATTGAATCAGTTGCTATTTATTAATAAAAAAGAGGCAGGCGATGGAGTTCTGCAAGAGAGAGCGACGTACCTGGCGGTCCAGGCCCTGTATGACGTCTGCAACTTGACGGCGGCCTGTCGCATGTTCTTGTACCTTCTTCCTGGCCTGGTATCCGCGCACATAGCGCTGGATGGTGACCACGGATCCGCGCAGGATATTCACGCTCCTTCTCCAGGGCCTACCCAGAGATTCCCTCAGGAAAACCTGCCGATACAGTCAGAAATACAGTTGAATTTCCCACATCGCGGAAATAATTAGGCTTAATGTATGTGCTTAGTACAATGTCTATGATACCAAGTAAATGGAAGATGTTCTATTATCTCTAAGTATTCAATAGTTTTCAATAATTGAAATCCGTCTGGCACAAATTTAAAAAAAAATATAACTTTAATAAATAATGAGTTTCTATTACACTTATGGCACAACTGAAATAAAAGCCTTTGATATTATTTTAATCATTTACCACATCAAACCCTTTTTGTAGTTAAATTCCTCCCATTATTTTTATTTTTAATAAAATAAATCTAATTTGGGAAAAAAAAAAAAAAAAACATAAAAATGTAAAGACCATATAAGAATATTTTAATTTAAACAAATGCGAATGAATAAATTTCATCTTATACTTTTATTTAAGTCCATTAAAGATGTCTTAATTCTAATATTCAAAATTAAAGATGTAACACCGTTAAGCTTTATATGTTGAGATAAAATAATTTTACGATAACATCAATAAAAATTAGAGTTTAATAACGAAAATGTGAACTGTAGGTTACCGTGAAATTCCAAGAAGTATATTCATACAATACAAAAGGTATTAAGAAACGAATCATCAGCATTATATTTAACTAAAAACATTCAAAAAGTTATTGCCTTTTATTTTTTATGCTTTTACTCTTAAACTTTTAAGGGATAATGGAGGTTTTGTTTTTGAGGACAGAGCAAAAATGGGAATAGAGCAACTGCAATTCGGAATGAACACTTCACAGGACCTGATTGGGCCGGAGTAACAAAAATTCTGCGAATAATATTTGCATCTTGTTCTTCATTGGCGCAACAGCCCCATAGTGTGCGAAGGCCGTCCACCTGCTCGCATATTTCGTGACAGGAGATGTTTTCTTTATAAGGGGCAGGGGTTTCAGCCCTATGCTCTACAGTCATATTAAACCAAGACCTACAATTATTGAAGTAGATTCCGGACCACTACAAATATCCATGGCACTGCCGAGACTTGAACCCGAAAACTAATGGCACGGAGTGCCAGAGCCCTAGTCAACCGGCCATCAGACTTCTTTTATTAACATTAAAGGTGGAATCTAGCTCGGTAAGAAAACGAGAGATAAGCGAGCAAAACGCGCGAAGCCTGCAGAAGTTGTTAGATGTGTATTAGGCAGGGAGAGTGGCAGTCATAACAAATCATTAAAAATGTTTTGATTATAAATTATGTATATAATATGTGCATCTATACATGTAAATAAATGATCTTAACAACAGCTTCTTTTACATTTCAACTCAACTCATAAAATGTGTGTTTATCGTAGAAAGAAAGTGCACCACTCACCTTAGAACTTCCTAGCTGGTATTGTTCTTTCGAGTTTGGTATTTTGTCAAGGATGACTCTGCAAACATCTCTTGAAGGAGACCCGCGAGGTAGACGCCCTGGAACTATGCATCTATACCTGAAAAATAGAAAATTAATATTACCTATTTATCATATTAAATTATTGTATATGTCTTTGCATAGAAAGTCAAAAACATTACATGGTCAAATCTTCCGTCTTTAATTTTGACACGGTTTAATCTTAAGTTATATATATATTTTTTTTTTTATAAAAAAATAAATATCACAAATATAATTACGTCTAGAACAATCGAGTGGTTGGATCATTTGGAGCGATTAGAAAGCCAATTGAATGACAAGTAAAATTTATGAGAGGGTCATAATGAGATTATTAATTAATAATGCCCTATGAGAATAATGACACCTTTCATCCTTTGCTAAAGCATTAGGTTTTTGTCGTAAGGTGTTAAAATTCTTGAAAAGGTCTGAACACTTTTACTGCTGAAAATGTCCAAAACCGAGTAAATATAAAGGATTTCAACAAATCTTGCGAATCCAAATATTACGGATAAATAACAGGTGGGCTGAAATGTTCATAGGCGGACACATAGATGGCGCAACTAGTATTAAATCCATACAATTTTTAGTTAGCCCTAACCTTCAAAATACACGTGTATAAATTTGACAGCTGTTGCACTATTAGTATGCGAGTTATAGCATTTTTAGTGAAGCAACTTTTGTTAGTTTGAAAAAATGGATAAAAAGGAATTTCGTGTGCTAATAAAGCATTGCTTTTTGGCGAAAAAAAATACTATTGAAGCCAAGGCTTGGCTTGATAAATATTATTCGGACTTTGCACCAGGAAAATCAACCGTAGAGAAGTGGTTTGCTAAATTTAAACGAGGCGAAATGAGCACCGATGACGAAGCACACAGTGGACTACCAAAAAGGGTGTTACCGACGAAAACATCCAAAAGTCCAAAAAATATTTTCTGATAATCATAAAGTGAAGTGGATTGAGATAGCTGAGACCTAAAGATATCAAAGGAACGTGTTGGACATATCGTGAAGGAATATTTGGATATGCGAAAGCTCTGTTCAAAGTGGGTGCCGCGCGAGCTCACAATCGACCCAAAACAACAACGAATGGATGATTCTAAGCAGTGTTTGGAGTTGGACCGAATGTGTTTGGAGTTGGACAATGGATGAAACATGGCACCATCATTTCACACTGGTATCCAATCGACACTCAGCCGAGTAGACTGCACGTGATGAACACTAAAAATGCAATAACTCACTAAAAATGCTATAGTCACATACTAATTTATACACGTCTGTCAAATTTATACACGTGTCTTTTGAAGGTTAGGGCTATCTAAAATCACATGGATTTAATACTAGTAGCGCCATCTATGTGTCAGCCTACGAACCTTTCAGCTCACTGTTATTAACCGTTTACGTGTAGTAGTATTAACCTAAATATTACAATTTTATTATAGTATAGATGCAATTAAGTCCAGAATTATTTTTAAAAAATAGAAGTAAAAAGAAAATTTATAAATGAAAATTAGGATAAAAGAAAAACTGGAAGACCTAGGAAAAGATGAAAGGAAGAAAGATCTAATGACAATGGGGAAAAAAAGACTAGAATTACGAAAGTGGTACCAGGAAGATCATGGACCACTACGGGTTGTAATTCTAAGGATGATGATAATCGTCACCTTATAAAAATATTTAATCATTGATTAATAACTTAAATTAATATAATATACAAATATATAAAACAAATTTGCATAAATAAAGTAAGACAACAGTATATTATACACATCTACTATGTAAATTGAAATTTAGCTACGATGCATTTATAACGAACGTATCCTTTGAGAAAATTTATTTATTTATTTATTTTTGTCATTTTGCGTGACAAAACTTCATGCAGAAATGTAAAATAAATATATAAGTGCAGACATGCAGATATAAATGCATAAGCAAGCAACACTTCCACTTTGAATTACTATTCTTGTATGAATCACTTTTTATCAACTTTAAATAATAATATTCAATATTAACATATTAACATTTAATTATTGAAATATACATAATTAATAAATTTATATTTAAAAAATCAAACGGAATTTTATAGAAAATTGAATAATAGTTAAATTGAAAAATTTCTTAACAATTTAAGGACCGGATTTTTCTTAAACATGAAAAAAAAATTATGCAACTAAATTTCCACACCCATAAACCTATATATGCAGATTAAAAAAAAATAACCAGCTTAAAAATTTTTATTATAATTAATGAAGTAACAACGGATTACAATGTTTATACTTCTGTGCATAAAAGCTTAAGCGTGACATTACAAAAATCACTTGGCGTTAAAACAGATGTCAGCTGCATTTGGAAGATTTTTTTTTAAACTTTTTATACCCCGGCGTCCTCTGTTGTCTGTAAAATTTGGCTAATGTTCTATTTCAGCTTTTTGCACTCATAATAAATCTAATAAAAAAAAAAAAAAACTTCCGATCTATTGCCGCTAATGCGTCTCATTCTAATCCCCTTTTAATTTTGTATCCATAGTTTGGGTATCTATTATATATAATTCCCGTGTCACGATGTTTGTTCGGGATGAACTCTGAAACTAGCATTCCGATTTTATTTTTTTTCTTAAATGTTTGTTTTGTTCCAACTTGAGAGATAGGATAGTTTTTATACAGATTTTTTTTTTTTATTTAAATGCAAAATGCAAAAACGACTTTCATATTTCGTCATTTGGCGCCATTGACGTCATTTGGCGCAGCTGAAATTTGCGATTTCTCATCCGATGGACGTAATTTTGAAAGTGCATTCAAAATACAAGGTCTGGTGTACCCATAAGATCGGGTCGTTGATGCCAATACCTAACGAAGAGCCAAAATTTCTTCAAATTTATTTTATGGGCAGTTCTGAAGAACGTGTGACAACTCGATGTCAGTAGAATTTTATCGAACAAGCAAGTACGAAGAGCTATTGTAGAATTGTTGGAAAATCTTTTAGAAATGTATGAGTTTATTTATTTTGACGAAAGACAGATTAACAAGAAATAGTGTTCATCGCTTAGTTCTTAGATAAATGAAAGTATTGATTATTAAAAATTAAATTTGGTAAAATAATTATAAAACAGTGTTAAAAATCAACATGATCTACCTCATTCATTAAATGAATAAAAATGAAACATTTTTCATTCGTTGAAGCTTAATTTGAACTTTTCATCATTCTTTACCAATCACTTGCTTAACAATACTAATTTTAGTATCTAATAATTGAACGAAATACAAGAAAGCCGCAGCAACGCGTGGCCGGGTCTGCTAGTATAACATAAATCTGAAAATAGAAAAAAGCGCACGTATTACAGTGCTAAATATACCGAAATCTACCATAACAGGCCATTGTAACTAGAAACTGTATCCAATACAAATAGTCACAAATGATTAATGAAATACAAACAAATAAGTTGTTACTGATATACAAACCCAGAAATATTATATGCGATTTTTTTAGTAAACACCACATAAGCACAAATATCGTGCAAGGCATTTACTATGACATTTCAGGTTGATGGTGCTTCCAACAGTCATTTTGTAGTAAAAACTAAAATTATTTGGTAAATGTCGATTTATAAGCAGCTGACATGAAAGTTACATGGGTCCAACAATTATATATATTCTTATTAAAAGCAAGATAATTTTAATAATATAGCATATTATTGAAATTTATATTTCTCAAAAACTTGTAATAAATAAGAAGCACAATTATTCGCATCTCCTGAAAATCTTTAATAACACCGAAAGAAAAACAGAACACGATAAAACAGATCCTCAACAATTCCTCAAACAATTAGGTATTTTCGCACTTTCCCTTTACAGCCAACTATTAAAACAGCAAGAGAAATCTTCTAAGCACATTTCATCGAACCATTAACCTCGCACAGATAGACAATTCACCCAAAGGAAGAGGGAAAAAGCACAGATTTCGTTCCAAATTATAAAACGGCTGCTCCATCCCCCAAAGGGAAAACAAAGACAATTAAATCCAATTCCCCCTTTTTTCTTCCCCATCACTTTATCAATCACAATCTGGCATTCAGCAGTTAGTATGGCATGCTTCACAGACCAGTAACGAGAAGTGACAGGTGTCACAATTAAATGTCAGACCCTATGGACCGGAGAAAACTCGATTTTTGAACCTTACTTGTCACCAAAGGCTTATAAAGAAACTTGGTCAAGTGAGATTCAGAATTTGCGAGTTCTAATTCGCGCGGAACGGGTCAGACAAGTTGTTGCTAGTTAGTGATCTAGTTAAAATCGTTCTTCGGGGATGTCCAGAGGGTAGACCGACTGTATTGACACACACTCGAGTAAGGTGATCGAGTGAAAAGGCGACGATGAAAGAAAGTATGAAAACGTGGGTTAAAGTGGGCATGAAATGTCTCTTTCTACTATACCTGGGTCGACTGGCTAAAACGGCGAGACGTTAACTTCGTCACGTTTTGATGGTATTCAGTCAAGGTGGTTAAACACCTTCAAAAGTTTGCTTTCACTTCTCGTGTTTGTACTTGCTCATCTTAGGAATTACGTATTAAAAAAATCGATAAAAAAAAATTAAATAACTATTTTTATATAATTCAAATTTTATGTAAAATTAAATTTCTCTGCATTTATTCTTTAATTTTGTTTGAAGAACATACTTTTTATTAGAACATTTATTTAGACTATTCTATTATTCGATCATTCTGTTGTTGTTGTTGTTGCTTAAGGTTATATTGGAACTGAATCTATGCAAACTTAGCCACTTGCCGTAGAAACAAAAAGAACCTATAAACAAATCAAAGTGGCAAAGGAAAAGACCAGACATTCTTTACAAAAACGACCAAAAAGCCTTTAAAAACAAGTTAAATGTTTTTTTTTTTTTTCTTCTTCTTCTTTCTAATGCAGCTGGAAAATAGACCAGGATCTTTTATGCCATAAGGGCTACACCGACGTTACTCACTTTGCACTACGCAGAGGGCGCGTGTCACTTGAAGATAAGCCACGGACGCGGAGTAACAATGCCCCCTCAACGTTCTACGATCTTATTATGATTGGGACCTACTGTTTAAAGTGGATTCCGAACCACTACAAACAGCCATGGCACCACCGGGATTTGAACCCGATACCTGTGGTACCGAGCGCCAAAGCGCTAGCCACTCGGCCATCAGGCCCCCTACAAGTTAAATGTTCCAATGATTTTAGCACCCTAATTAAAGTCCGTGGGATCAGGACATGTTTTCTCCGGCCCTTTAGTAAAAGAGTGCAAAAATCACCATTATGTTATACACAGTCCAGTCACATTAATGTGACTATCACCTACTTTCGACGTCAACGTGAAATAACCCATCACAAAAGGCAGGGGCAGCACATTGCAGTGGAGTGTATATAAAGAATTCCACTTAATACCACATTCCACACTCCACTTAAAGCCAGAATATTCGAGAGTGTATATTCTGGCTTTTGACAGGTGGTCACATTAATGTGACTGGATTGTGTAAGTTCAAGTCCCGTCCAAAGCAAACAAGTAGATGGGCCTTATTCATTTTCTCTGTCTTACATAAAGCATTGAATCAATCTATTCGATCGAAACACCTCAATCATTCTATTAATATAATAGAAGAAGATGGGTCAAAACCATTGTTAAACCTCTTTCTTTAAATCAAGAATTCTTCGTTCTGGATACCGATATGGAATCAAGAATTCTTCTTTCATGCATATAAAAAGCACAAGGTTTTTTTTTTTAATCGAAAACTATGTATTAAGTTGTTTATAAATTTCAAGCAATTTCACATCAGTGTATTGAACGCATTTTTTATACACGCTAGATTGGAAAACATGCCTTTATTATTTGACACAACTGTTTGAATAAGCAAGATTGTTTTTACATACGTAGAACTTATGCTTTATATATCTCACTCAAGTAATGCCTACTATATTAAGTTAAAGTACTTGGTAAATATTTAGTAAAAGTGAAGTAAATATTCAGTAAAGTAAGTTAATTTAAATCTTACTTCAGTAATATGAGTCATGTGATTAATAAAATTTGTATCAAGGAAAAATATATTAGTTTTTTTTTTAACAATACTTTATTATTAGTTTTCATTTAAATTAATTATGAACTTAAAAGTTTACAGTATGGCATATGTACATAGCATCTCAATCCTTGAATCTAACCTAATGACTATTATAATTATTTAAATTTCTGAAAAAAATATTTACTTAAAATTTCAATTTTTTTTCATTCTTAATGGTGAGATCATAAGAAAAGACTACTTTAATTTTCGAACTTTTACAAGAACAGAAACTCATCATCTTGAATTAAAAGTAAAAATAAATTCAAAAGCACTTATCTACATCTGAAGTTAATCAACTTGAGATGTGTGTGTGTGTGTGTGTGTGTGTGTGTGTGTGTGTGTGTGTGTGTGTGTGAAAAGAAAAGTAGATTTCCTTTATCAATTAAAAAATAATTTTCTTTGCATTAACTGAAGTTGAAGATAAATAATACTTAATTCATTTGCAAGAATAAAAAAATTTCAATGAAATTATTAGCTACTTTTACTCAAAATTAACAAACACCACAGAATTTTCTTTTTTTTTTTTTTTTAGTAATTTGATTTTAATAATGATTTAAAGGAATAAAGTAGTTTTCATTAATAATTTAATTCAATATGAAAACGTTTTTGACTCTGCATTATTATTTTCAAATTAAAATCCACCAATTGCCATTTTAATTCATATAAATGTCATTATAATAGTTGAACCTTGGCCTGTTTTGATTAATAATATGGCAAAATAGAATGACAACATAATTATATATTTAAAATGAAAAAAATTTTAAAAACAATTTTTTTGTTAAATTCTCAACGAACTTAAACATTTTCTGTTTACCTCCATTAGTTATTTAATTTATTTGCAGAAACAATTTTTGAATGACCAAAATTAAAAGTTTAGCTTCTATTTTTCATTTCGGTCTCAAATACATACGTATATAATATTAAACAGAAAAATAAAAATTACATTATTTTTTGAAATATAAACAAACTATTTAAATCTTTTAAATTAGGAATCCTTTCACATAAAAGCAATTGTTTGCAAGAACACAATTTCATAAAAAAAAAATATATATATATAAAAATATCATGGCTGGTTGATTACAGAAATAAGTGACGTCAAAGATGAAAACAGCCAACAGGAAGCAAGTACTAAACAATTTATTTATCGTCTTAACGAATTTCGAACACAGTTTGTTTTCATTATATATGTATAATGTCAGACAGAAGAATAAGAATTGAATATTTTGTTTATACTTCAAAAAATAACAAATCAGAAATCTTTTCACATAAAAGCAGTCAATTCTAATTAAAAACCTTTAAATTCATCGAGTAAAAATAAATCGTCTGCAAAAACACTATTTGATAAACAAAAAATATTATGGCCTTGATTACATAAATAAGTGACGTCATAATAAAAACAACCAACAGGAAACAAGTAATAAACAATTTATTTATCGTCTGAAAGAATTCAGAATACAGTGGTTCTAAAAATAAGCTTAAAATTTTTTTTTTAAATTCCAGATTGTTCTTAAAACATTAAAAACATCCCTTCCTAATTTTTTCCCTTTTATTTAATTTTTAATGCGAATTACAAATCGAAAACCCATTTTCACAAAGTTAACTCTTTAAAATCCCTCACATAAAAGCAGTCAGTTCTAATAAAATTCATTGAGTAAAAGGAGCTATCTTCAAAAACACAATTTGATAAACTAAAAATATGGCTGATTGATTACAAAAATGAGTGACGTCATAGATGAAAAAAACTCAACAGGAAACGAGTAATAAGCAATTTATTTATCGTCTTAAGGAATTTCGAACATAATGGTTCTAAAAATAATCTTACATTTTTTATTCCAGTTTATTCTTTAAGCATTAAAAACATCACTTCCTAATTTTCCCCTTTTTTTTATTTAATTTTAAAGGGAATTATTACAAATCGAAAACATACATTTTCATAAAGGTAACTCCTTAAAATCCCTCAAATAAAAGTAGTCAGTTCTAATTAAAAACTTTTAAATTCATCGAATAAAAAAAATGTCTGCAAAAACACAATTTGATAATCAAAAAATATCATGACCTGTTGATTACATAAATAAGTGACGTCATAATAAAAACCATCAGGAAACAAGTAATAAACAATTTATTTATCGTCTGAAAGAATTCAGAACACAGTAGTTCTAAAAATAGGCTTAAAAATTTTTTATTCCATTTTATTCTTTAAACATTAAGAACATCACTTCCTAAATTTTTCCCTTTTATTTAATTTTAAAGGGAATTTACAAATCGAAAATGCATTTTCACAAAGGTAATTCTTAAAAATTCCGATCCATGCACAGCAGTTACTAACAAAATCGAAACCTATCATTTAAACAACAACTTGCTGGCAATGTAGCCTTAATCCTTGAGACACAGTAGCTTACTGAATCACTTCCGGTAAAATTAAAGGTCCTTATATTTCCCCGTTTCGCCTAATCAGTCATGCTAGAACGCAATGCAACAGGGAACTACTGCGTCTTGATGTGGTTTTCCAAATTTAATCTGAGATACATTTCCTGTGTTCAGCCCCTAATGGTGTTCGAAGTAATGAAATGAGGGTCCAATGGACCAAGGAAATTAGCACGTCTTAATTCGATTAGCGGTCAAGTGCAAATCTGTAATTATACCATGAAAATCGAAATGGATAATCCATACGATTGTTCGTTTTCGACTAGTATGTTCTTTAGTAAGTCGATTTATAGGTTATGCTTAAAGAAAAAATTACGTAATTGACGATCGTTGAAGTGGAAGTTTGTATTAGAAACTACGCCAGAACTAAAAAAAAAAATATATATGTTTTCATTCACAACTTAACACTTTTTCAATCAGAATTAGAAAACCATAACCTATTTAATTTTTTTAAAAATAATTAATAGATTTTGACAAAAAAATTAATAGTTTACAATAACTACTGAATGTAATAACTTCTAAATATAAAAAGAAAAACAACTCTGCCCAAAAAGAAATTCGTATGTATTTTTATTTTGGTTTCCATGGATGTTTTGGTGAAGGATAAATTTTTTTGTATGAATATTATTAACTTTTTTTAAAATGGAAACATAATAAGAATTCTGTTCTAGAATAAGAATATTGTGAAAGGTATAAAAAATGGTTTCCAGTAAATGATAAAAAGTTCTATAAACTCATTTGCATCGTTCGAAAAAGCTGAAAATGGAACTACATCACCAAAAAGTTTTTAAAGATAGAAATATTTAAAAATTATAAAAAAATAGGTCAAAAGTGATGTACACACAGAATTTATAATTTCATTTAATTCAACAATGTTATACATTGAAAATAATTTGAGAAATTCAATTGACTAGTTTTGCATCGTATGACAGTGCTTGATATGTTCCAACACATACGGCAATTATCACACTGATAAAATGAATTTATTTATTTTTTTTTTTTGTGATAAACTACACAAAGTTTACAGCATTTCGTAATGAAGTTGTTTCAATGAACATTAGAAAATGTTGTCCAGTGCATCCTGTTGGTAATTGTTGGACATGGTGTAATTTCTCGTGTTGATGATACTCTTATTTTTGGTCTATTTTGTTCCATTATTTCTTCTGTTAATTTTTGCTTGAAGACGTGAAATGTTCTATCTTTAGGAATGATTTTGAAAATAACATAACTGTTCAAAAGGATCATGGATCATATAGGTTTTATTGGTCTATTTTTAATTATTTAGATCTATTTACTTCATTATTATTTAAATCAAAACCTTCCATTTTTATCAGTTTTTTAGAAATGCTTTTTCCAGGAAAAATACTTTTAATCTATTTGCAATCATTACCGTGCTCTAGTGCGCATAGATGCACTTTGGTGATAATGGTCAGGAATTTTCAGCACATATACATGCGTTTATGATACAAATGATTTAATAATGGGTCTATTGTAAATTTAACAGATAATTAACTCCCTAATGCCTGGGGAATTTTAGAAGACTTAAAACAAAAAAGTCATCTAAAGATGATCAAATCAAATCTATTCTTAACTGAAGATTGTTCTTACTTACTCCTAAAATCAAGAACATTTTTAGTTTACTTTTCATCTGCTATGTTTTAATCTGTGCCAGAAAAGATGGCATTTGGTTTGTGTTGCGACATTCGAAATTAGATGAACAGAACTCGAGACCTCAATTTTTGTTGGACCCTAAAAATATATTTAACGAATATTTGTTTTACGAGTCTATTGAAAGTATTTTTCTTGCCCACCAATTTTTTCCTCCATGAAGAAAATATATATATATATATATGCAGCAAAGAGTTAATATTTATCCACAAGGAAAAAAAAAAACATTTTGTGAACAAATGAAAATTTTTTTAAATATATAATAAATTATTCAGTTTTTTTAATATTATTATAGGATCTCAACAAATCATTCACATTTTTTGGTGCAAGATTAAAAAAATTCAAGATGACCTAAATTTTTCTCCATAAAAAGCAACGAAAATATTTCTTAAGATAACAAAAAAAAAAAAAAAAAAAAAAAAAAAAAAAAAAAAACTGGGATTTTCAAGAATTTACAGATATTAAGGAAAAAGCAATTTCAAGTTATTATAAAAAGAAGAATCAAAAATATACTGATAACAAGTAAAGATTGAATTTTAGAAGGTCACCAAAACACTTAAGGATAGAATTTTTTTTTTTTTTTTTTTCTACATCTACTATAAAGCAAAATCATTAGCACTTCATAAAAATGTGTTCTGTGCTCGTATAAAAATTTCTATTTGAATTATTAATTCTATTTAAAAGAATTTTTAATGATAGCATTCTACAAAATTTGATTTTCGATATTAATATATTTCTGCCAAAGTTTTGCAATATCTTTCATAAATAAATATACGAGGGGTTTTTCCCAATTTTTTTGCATTTTTTTTTTTAATTATTTTTCATTTTTTTTAACTGACAAAAATGCATTTTATATGAACATAAAGAACATGGTAGTAATACTGCATTTGTTTCCAAACGAATGATCTTTCTATGTGAATATTTTTTCCTAAAATGAATCTGTTCTATATAATTAAAAAACAAACAACTATTATTTACTTTAATACAATATACAACGAGTTGAAAGTATATTTAGTTTAAAAAAAGTATATACGTTAAAGTATAAATCTACAATGTATCAGAATAAAAAAAACTACTTTTTGGACAATGACTTGAAACATGGCAATTATAATTTTAAAAATCTAGCATAAAAAAACTGATACAGGAACAGAAAAGGAATAAATTTAAAAAAAAAAAAAAAAACTACGAGCTTAAAAATATTACAGATTTAGTTTGCAAGATTTTTATAATGCTATATAACTAATCTTATATAAATTGTAAAATTGATTTAAAGCTATCAAAATGTTTATGAAGTTTGAATGGTGATAACATTTTTTTTTTTCAATGATATATCTTTGTATATATAAATTACAGAAATATTTATAATAAGAAATACCAAGGATTCTTGCGAATATATAAGCAAAAGCTTTTTAGCTGTAAATAATAAATAATTAAATTTCAAATCAATAAATAAAACAATTAAAATTTCAAAATTTTATTTTAAAGTATTCCATGCCTAAAATTATTTTTCAATTAACATCATTAATTCCTTAATAATGTAGTGAAATCATAAAAAAATTCTTTCAATTTGAAATTTTATTTTTTAAAATATTTGTACCATTTTTATTTCTTTTCATTTTGCTATTATCGTAAAATATAAAATACAAATAAACAAGAAAAAAAAAAACCTTTTCAAATCTCCTCTTAGTTAAAAAATTTATTCATTCTTTAATGTACAATAACTATTATTTTCTTTTCATTGAAATAAAATTATGTTCATTTATTTATTTATTAAGTTAATTAAATCAATAATTAAATAAGTTATTTAATTTATATTCTTCATAACTTATAATAAAAATATTTCTAAATAAATGTTACACTTTAATGTTTATTTTTGAACTGGAATTCTTATAAAACATCAATTTTAATTTTCTAACATGAGAACTTGCATTCACAACACACACATAGAAAATAAATAAATAAATAAAATAAAGATAAATAAAAAAAATGTCAGTCAACAATAAACATCCGCCTACAAGATGATGATAGCAAACTATGTTATCAATTCTCCATCAAACGCTCCAAACTGCGTAACTAAATATCAATTCATTATTTTCATGAAATATTGATGACAACATGGCTTGTTTGTAGAACATTCCTGAATTCTACCTAAAATATATTTTTATTTCACTACGTGATGTTTTTCCTTCGCTTCAATGAATTCGAACCTTCCTTTTTTGTGAAAGAACATATTTTGTCATGATTTTGTGTTTTTTTAAAATTACTGTTTACGAAAAACTGATGGTGTGAAAATTCGAAACGATTCTTTAAATGGTTATAAAATAACAGTTTTATTAGTAATTACGTTTTTGTAAGTTCTTCAGAAATAATGGCTATAATTTGAAGTTATTAATAAAATAAAATTTAAATAAAAAATTTTTTTAAACAGAGACTTATTAATTAGACCAAATTATGATTTAATCTTTTTGTTTCGAATAATTAAATTTCGAAAATCCTGTTGACTCTAAACGCAATTTAAGATTAAATTCTTTCTATACAAGAATTTAAAAAAAAAACTTTTAATTTATTCTATGATTTAATTTTTAACTGTTCTTTCGAGATAATGAGCAGTATAAAGGATTTGACATTCGAAATTTAAATATTTCATTGATTAAATGGGTGTTTATCGAAGCATTGTCTAAAAATATGATTTATTTATTTTTTTTAAAGTACAAAAAAAAGTACAGTATATGTATGAATGGGTTAAGATTAAGCCATTGATAAATGTACAAACTTTAATTTCTTCATGGCATTATATATCTGTAAATCTCCTATTTAAGAGTAATATAAACGAAAAGTTGAAAAGAATTGATTTAATATTCAAAACATGTTTGTAAGTAAATAGAAGACAGGATTAAAATTGAATTTATCATAGACACAGAAATCGATAAAAAGTATACAGAGAAGCAATCTCTAAAATGGTCCACTTAAAATGTGTTCCAATTTTATTTTATCGATAATTTTAGTCTAAAAACGTTAAAAAAGCATTAATGAGTTAATGTATGTAATCTTTTTTTAATAAATAAGCAAGAACGATTTATCCTAAAACATCAGACCTACTTTACATTCAAAAATAAGATAAAAAACTAGAATATAGTAGCTTTCTTACCGAAACAACAAAATAGTTTACATATTAAAAAAAAAAAAAAATTAAGGGAAAAAAAAAAATAGTTTTAGCGGCCCATATATTCATAGTAACAATATATGGGCTGATTCTTCAATCACAATAAAAGTATAAGCAAAAATATTTACTTTAAAATGTCCTGCATTAAATTTATAATTTACTTTAATTTAAAATTGTAGCATTTATAATAACTAAACATTTTCGTAATCGTAATAATACGTTTTATGAACATAGAATATGTCATATATGAACCAATTGATTAAAAATTATCTATAAAAGCATCGACTTTACACATAATACCATTGGACTTAAATTTGGCATTTAATGAAAATCTCCAATAAATAAAAAAATTAGCATGCTACCAGGTCTCATCATTCGAAACTGAATATAAATTACAGCTATCATTTTTTCGTTATGACTAACATTTTTAATCCAGAAATCGCTTTTATAAATTAACGTATTTATACGCTTTTTATTTTATGAGTTAAATATATAATTGCGATTTTCTTTCCAAATTAAATATTTGAAATTTTAGAAATATTTAATATCACATGTGGGTCAGAATTAAATTTAATTATTTTCCAACACATCGAAAATTTATGCCAAAAACATGCATTACATTTACACTATTTAAAACCGTCAATAAAAAATTTAAAAAGAAACAATTTCATTAATATCCACAAGTTCAATGGTGATATTTAGAAAAAAATTATATCTCTACCACTCTTCAGTAACAATTAAAAATACTTCAATTTACAAACATGCATTCGTTAATCAGAGATATCATAATATAAAATCAATTATTAATTTTAATGATGTTTTCATATGGAGTACGAATTTATTTCTATATTCTTAACAGCTATAAAAGTTGTTTTCATGTGGAATAAATAAAAATAGATTATATTATTAAAAATCTATAATATTCAGAGAAATTTAACAGATATATAATTACAAATAACTTCCAGTTTGATGTTAAAACTTGGTAAATAACATTGTATAATTTATACGATTAGGAAAACAATTGAAAGGAAACGAATTCATAAGAAAAGAACTATTTGTTCATTAACTATTTTTATGATTAATAAAGAGAACAATACATAGAAATTCTTGAAAAAAAAAAAAAAGGAAAATAAATATTCTTTGCAAGCTGTACTATGCAAATTAGCCATTAATCATTAAAAAATCATGATGTAGGTTCGTTAGTTTATTTTGACTTATAAAGTGAATTCATGTAAGGAAATATTTTATCAACAAAATATTAAGAATACATTTATATTATTCATTTTTGTATTACAATAACAGAATAAAAATCCTTACTATTCGCGATACAAAATAGGTAATAAATTGCCAAATTTAAACACATTTTATTCTATAAGATATTATTTATTTGAAGTAACTAAATGGCAACAATAAACGCTGCAAACAAATTAAAATTCATTATTATACGAATTAATCTCTGGATTATTCGAATACGAATTATTGTGAAATAAATTCGTATTCATTTACGAATACGAATCGAATTCATTTTGAATACAAATTTATTTGGAAAATTTGGAAACTACTGAAACAACTTAAAAATCAAAATAATAAATAAATATTCAATAGATTATTCTTTCAGAAAATAAAAACACTCTTACCTTCTTAAATAAAATTATAGTAAATTTTTTGTCACAACAATGTAATCCAAGAAGTGCTCCCCGACACTGTAGTATTATTACAATATAACAATAAAAACTAAAAACCACAACACACTAGGTGGCAACGGTAAGCATATTCCAATCAGAACGAAAAATCGAAAGAGCGCGGACAGTAACTACAACTTTTCCTTCCCAAAATAATCGTCTGCTCCAACTTGGCTGGAATTACGGCGAGTAACTGAGCAAACACAAGTTGAAGGAAAAGAAAAAAGAATAAAAAGTGGGTCATAACGATAATGCATGCATGGCGATTCCGTTGCAAAATTTTCCCACATTAGTGACCACATTCTTTTCATAAAGAACAGCATGATTTTATTGCGAAGATTCACCATCTAACATTAAAAGAAGATATTCTTAATAATAAAAAAAAAACTGCCCAGAGCATGTTTTTTTTTAACCTGAGAATCGTATTTACGAAAGCAAAATACAAATATTCTAATGTTCTATATTTTTCCAATAAAATATGGAATCAATTTTCATATATTTTTCGTATCAAATCTTTCATGTTGTTGAAATAACCACGTTCTTTTCATAAGAACAGTATGATTTTATTTTCGAAGATTCACCACGCAATATTAAAAGAAGATATTTTTAATAATATAAAAAACTGCCTAGATATATTTTTTTAATCGGAGAATCGTATTTACGAAAGCAAAATACAAATATTCCAATGTTCCATATTTTTCCAATAAATATGGAATCGATCTTCATATTTTTTTCGTATCAGATCTTTCATGTTATTAAAAAAAAACATATCTTTATAATAAATCTGTGGCAGCTTTCTCACACAAAATAGGATTGTATTGAATGAATGCTTACTGAAATCACACTGCTCACATAAAACGGAAGTCAGTTTATAAGAAAAACGTTTTGGGTAAAAATAATCATGTTAATTTTTAATTAATAATCATGATTTATCTTAAAAAATTTTTAATTTATTGTTTATTAATCTGAAATCACACTGCCTCAAATGAAGTCAGTTGTTATTTTGGATAATAAAAATAATTTCTAATTAATAATCATGTTAATTTATCTTCTTTATTAATTTATTGTTTATTGGGATTGTTTAGTGAAATTACACTGCCTCGACGAAAGTCAGTTGTTAAGAAAAACATTTTGGGTATAAAAGATCATGTTAATTTCTAAAATTCCAGTACTTAATTAAAAAAAAACCACACACAAATAATTTTTAAAATATGCGTATCTTAATCGATTTTCAATTTGACAAAAAAAAAAAAAAAAAAAAAAGTTAATGATTATGAAAATTATTGTTTTTTATTGTATATATTAATATTTAAATTTTATATACACAAGAAATCTAGATTTCAAACAATATACACAAGTAGAGATATAAAGGCAATTTCATAATCATTAAATTTAAATGCATAATAGTTATTCAAACATTGATCATTAAAAAAAAACTTTGTTAGTAAATTACCCGATTTAAAAACAGAAGAAAAAAACTTTAATTTAGTCATAAATATAAAATAATTACCTAAAAAACGCAACGAAAAGGAAAATATCCAAAATTACCACAATATCCAGTGAAAAATACCCCAAAATAACAATTATTTTAAATCCAAACACTTCTCAAAACCCAGACATAACACATTGAGCAAGACTTAGAGAGAACTGTTTATCATTTTAACCCTATCCCAACCAATTTTTCTTGCAGCAATGTGCACAGAATGGTGTCAAGTTCAATGCTCAACAATTATTTCTAAAAAGACAAAAAAAAAAAAAAAAAAAAAAAAAAAAAAGAAAACCACCCAGTACTCTTATTAAAGAACAACCTGTTTTGAGAAGACTCGGAGAGAAGTGAGAAATTTATTCATTCAAGCCTCATACGTATGAGTAATATCTGTATAAAGTTAATGATTATGTTTTTCCACTTCTTTTTCTTCTGCTCTATTCGAATTGGTTCGAATTCACGCGGCTCCGTAACGACCTTGTGCTGAAACGCAGGTGATAACCCTGAGCGATGATCAGCTAATGCAAATGATACATTTGCATCGGATTGTTTTGGAATTGGTGAACAGAAAATTAAAAACATTCCGGTATGTTGTTGATTATAACAGAGGTGGGGAGTTTGGAATTTTTGTTTGTTTGGTTTGTCGCTCAACAGTCATTTTGTACACATTTCAGGTTGATTACACCGGGACCTACAGTTTAAAGCGGATTCTGTAACACCCACAAACATCCATACCATGGCCAGGATTCGGACCTGAAGCCTGGGGTGCCAACGGCCTGAGCGCTAGCCAATTGATCATCACGCCACGGCATTTTTGGGGTTTGGTTTGTCGCTCTACGGTCATCTTGTGCACACTTTTAGGCTAAACAGACCAGGACCTACAGTTTAACGTGGATTATGAACCACTCACAAACATGCCATCGTCAACATTCGGACCTGAAGCCACCACCAGGAGTTTCAAATTGAACTTGAAGTCTGTTATTTTGTGCACACTTTAGCTAAAACCGGGACCTACAGTTTAACGTGGATTCCGAACCACTCACAAACATCCCTGCAGGATTCGAACTTGAAGTCTGTGGTAGCAAGGTCAACATTGGCCATCAGGCAGCGGTATTTTGGGGGTAGCTTGGTATAAGTCAGGAGTGTGTTTAAAAATCCGACTACAGACTATTATAAAAATAATTTTTATATTTCAAAAACTCTAGGAAAATAACGTTAGTTGTTATGACGATATGTTAAGGGAGATTCAGTTGTATCCTTCTGTAACGTAACCAATAGCGGAGATATTTATTGCTCTTTATCAACAACCCAAGTTAGTGTTGAGAATAGAGAGTTTTGCATACCGTATTTCGGACGTCCGTTAGCTTTCTCTCCCTAGCGCGCATGCTCATAGGAAACATTATTACAGATACGCATGCGCAATTTCCTATGAGCATGCGCGCTAGGGAGAAAAGCTAACGTACGTCCGAAATACGGTATTCAAAAACTCTCTAATATCTAGGAACTGAGACTCATAAAAGCTATCATCGATCCACAATAAAAAGAAGGTCTTATTAGAAGCTATTGTATTTATTTTTAATAAAAAAAAAAAAAAAAAACAGCTGCATTACAAATAGAGCATCTTAGTGCTAAAAATGTTCTATTTTCTCTTGCTTGTCTTAAGCTATTCTATATAATACTTTGGTACTGTTATCTATGTAGGATGTATTATGTATTTCGTAAGAAAATTTTGAGTACTAGGATGTCTTTTAAGTGAGTGCCAATACTATTTAATTTAAGATTGCTAATGCAAAGCGTGTTTTAATAGGTATACGAGTTCAATAAAAGTCATTGAATTTATTTCATAAATTATGTTGTTGTTTCTTATCCCACTGGGTCGACAGCAACAGCTAAACCCAGTCCTAGAACTCGTGTGGCCTTTTGGAAGGAGGGAAAGGGAGGGGGCAGCTTCTGCTGCGATGGGCACCCGTAGGTAGAGAGGCTGACTTGGCTCAGTGACGCTGAGAAGGAGGGCAGTGCCGTCCGGGAGGACTTTAGCAGGAACTACCGCGAATTATGGCAGAAAACCCGGAAAACTCCCACCAGTTAGTTCGACTGAAGAGCTTAAGATGCCGAACATCACAAAGTCTACCGTTTTTGAAACAGTGTCTACAACAATGCCACCAGACGATGGAACCTGCGCCCTGATGCTCACTAATGGCATAACGAGTCGGGCTCATAAAATCTTCTAAAATTAGTAAAAATCATAAAATTACTGAAAGAGTCGGGAGTCGGAAATAAAACGCCGAAGTCGAAAACTTTATGGCCGACTCGTTTTTTACCTGGATACAAGCATGTAGAGTGGATGTCTGTATTCGTGCAGAACCATGACTGTGCCGGATTATAGAGATTATAGGGTGTCGATATATTTTTAATTAAAATATCAGAGATAGATCATTCTAGATAAAAAATTTAAAAGATTAAAACATGTGCATATTTAAATTGTTTATGCATATTCTGAACCGGTGTAGACGATATAAATATCCCACAAAGTATTTCGCACACTCTAACAACTACAAAATCAAAACTTCTACATTGAACATGCATTGAATTGAATACTCCTGTGTTGATAAAAAAAAAGAAAGAAAAGAAAAACAGCATAAAAATTAAAACAGCATAATGATAGTTAAAACAAGTTATTATGTTGTTGTTGTTGCTTATCCCCTTGATTTAGAATCCTAAACCAAGTCCAGTAGATCATGCTGCATCAATAGATCTTCCCCTCATTCAACAGTTGCCTCACAGAGGCACCCATACAATCGATGAGATGAGAGGGAGACGCGATGGCCGAACAATGACAAAGGGTAAATGTCTTCTCGTCTCCATTGAAGGTCAAACTCTTAGTGTGGCCAGTCCTTAGTCTAGCTAAAGCCGTTTGACTAGACTAAAGACTGGCCAAGTTGTTATAAAGTTACAGTATGGCAAGAAAAAACACATGAGAGCATTATATTCTTAAAAAAAAAAGTTGCTTCCGTCATTCACATCTGTTCATACCTCGTAACGATTTTTTGAACATTTATGGGGTAACTACTCTGCAGTGAAATGAAAACTGACAGATACAACAAACACTGGATGGAGGGGGGGGTAGAAGGATTAGAGTGCCACTGTGTCACGACTTGGCGATCAAGGTCAATCAAATACCCATAAAAATACGTAAGTGTTTACAGGCTGATTGACGCTGAACTACAATAGAAAACAATAAATTATTTTTTTCCCCTGATACTTCAAATGCTTACTTTTTAAAAAAATTAAAAATAAAGCTGGATCGTGTTTGCTGTTTTAACTATTCATCAATATTTAAAAAAAATAATAATAATAAAACTTATAATTTTTATTTTTAAGTAAAATGGACATATGGCGGACCTAAGGAAACTATTGCTGGTTTAATATGCGTTTTTGTGTTTGGTTCGATTTTATGGTAACAAGACTATAAAAATCGAACAAAAAAATAATGATAACTATAAAAAAATATTCAACCAATAAGTCTGTTTTTCGTCCGATTAGAAAACTTTAGGAAAATTCACAGAAAAATAAACCAAATATTATGAAGTTAATTTATACGTATTTTTTTTTTTTTTAATAGGTTATACGTCGGTGTGTTATAAAACATATTCTACATTAAGAAAGGAATTATATATTTATCAAAAAATTTACTTAAAGGATATCGTGTTAAAATTGTACACTTATAATTTTTATAAATTGTAACGCAAAAGAAAAATAAATTACAGGGAGGTAATTTAAGTTTTGTAAGATTTTTGTTATAAATATATTATAAATTTGTTGAAGTTAAAATGCAAATCGTATACCTATGAGACTTCTTCATTGGCGTAATAGTTTCAAGGTGGACCAAGACAGCTAATGGCAGATTTCGAGACAGAAGGTGTTTTTATACAAGGTAGGGGCGCCAGCCCTACGTCCAACGTTGCACAGTCATATTAGACCGGAACTTAGAGTTTAAAGTGGATTCCGAACCATTACAAACATCCATGGCACAGCCGGTATTCGAACGCGAAATCTGTGGCACCGAGTGCAAGTCACTCGCCCATCAGGCCCCATACCTATGAGACTGTCTTATTATTTTAAAAACATATGCTAGATTCAAGTTAAAATTTCGAAAAAATGGGGGTTTTGATTTATTATGGAAGTCCTAGTATTTCGTCTTAGAAGGATAAATTCAGGTTCTCAGAAATAATAGGGTTCTAGTAAGAGTCATAAAAAAAATAAAAATAAAAGCCAACAGTGTAATTTAATTATTTTAAAATTGTTTTTACTTAAAAAAAATCGATTTTTTTTTAATCACTTCCACCGATTAAACATTTTTGATCAACTGAGATCAATCAGTGTCATAAAAGTAATTGATATACATAAGTAATACTTATAAACCTAATATAAAATCTCTGTAAAAAAAATAAAATCGAATAATTAATGCTGGTTTCTGGTGTAAAAGGATTATTTATGCTTACGATAATCATGCATTAAGTTTCTCAATTTTCGCTGAACGGAAATTAATGGTTGCCTAATAATGGGTTTAACTTTTTAATAATTGCATATACTTAACCGTGAAAGTCATTTAGCAAAAGATCAAATTGGTCAGTGTATATTAAGTTTTCCATCGTAATATATAATATTTTTTATCTGCCTATTTTCACATTAATTCATATATTTTTTATTGAATGTAATAGATTAGGATTACGTCTGTCTAACGGTGTATCAAATTATTTAATTGAAGTTTGAAAATTAGGTGCTATTTTTTTCCAATACACTTAACAGCTTAAAACGTTTGTAAAATCTGTAAACATGTTTTTTCATAATCCTTACTTTCTACTGTTAAAACGCTAAAACTTAGAATTTAAATGATACAACATAAATCTGAATTTTTTTAACGCTAGGAGTTTTTCAAGTATTAAGAAATCATTTAACATGGAACACGTCTTTTAAATGTATGTGTATTTGAAAGACTTGGATCCAGTGATATAGCTAGGGAAAAAAACATGGTTTATAATAACCTGAGGGTATATATTCCTTGATCCAGCTTATCCTCAAGATTTTATCATTGATTTAATATAGATTTTATGATTTCTTTTTCGGGTTTTACGGATTTCCTTAATAACTAGTTTTCAGACTCTATGATTGTATATTTTGTACGAATTTGTGTGTTCATTTTTGATTTGCCAAAGCAGTTCTTAACATTCCAACTTTTAATTTTTGTGTTTCTTTATATATATATATGAAGAATTTAATGTAGTAAATAGGGATTGCAATACCGAATACCGGTATTTTGAACCCTTTCTACAATTTTGTAATACCGGTATCCACAATTTTAAATACCGTTTTTTCGGTATTTACTAGAAATTTAGAATTCTTATCTATGAATTTCTTATTCTTATCTGTGAATTCTTATCTGAAAACCAGAATTAAATTTTTTAATCCACAAACCTATCCCCATTCAGAAGAATTGGGTACAGTTAGCGAAGAATATGATGACACTAATGTCTATAGTGGAAATGAATTGTCTCTTGAACAAAAATTAGAATGGGCGATAACTAAAAAATTTCAACAAACCAAAATACAATAAAACACAAATCAGCTATACCCAAAACAATCAGACGAGAAATAGATTTATTTGAAGATGAGGGATTTAAAGGTAAATACTTGGAAAAAATATATCGCTCATTGCTAACAGTACCATCAACTGGCGTAGAGCGTTTTCGACAGCTGATAATTTTTGCACAAAATTACGTTCCAGGCTTAATGATAACACGATTGATTCATTATGTTTTTAAGATCACATTCCAAAAATTTGTAATAGTACCACAGACTAAATAGTGATATTGACACTTTTTTTTATGATATAAATAAATAAGATGTTCCTTTACTTTTATGTGATTCTTTATATACTGTTATAATTTATAAGTTACAATTTTTTTTACGATATTTACAGTCTCTAATAAAAGGGGCAAATGAAAACAAACAAAAAAAAAAAAACTGTGTTTTCTTTCTTTTTCTAAAATTTCTACTACCGGTATTAAGATCTAAAAAATACCGAATACCGGTATTGAACTTTTGGTCCGATATTGCATTCCCTAGTAGTAAAAAAATCATAAAAATTACAATTCAATAAAAAAATCTTTAAGTGGAAAAATAGAGATGTTAAAGTCTTTTTCTGGAATTTGCATATTATGAAAGAATATTCGGAAAGTTATTTTTCACCTCCTTTATGTACTTAATTTTTCTTGGAAGCTGTGAAAGTTAGAGGTAAGTAACTTTCTAGAGGAATGACATTAACTAATAATATGGCAATAATTGTAGCACATTTAGAGTTTATGAAGAAATTTTATCCATTATTTTCTCTTTTTTAAAATTTTAGTTTTTTTTCCTTGCACATCATAATCGAATTTTCTGTAAGGTTGTCATAGTGCTTTTTCTAGACTTGGCGATACAGAAATTGACTTTTAGGTCTAATTTTTTCATCCATTCGTGGACCAATTGTAAATGGGCAGCGAGTTAATGCGTAAAAGAATTTAGATATGAATTGTAGTCAATTAAAGTGGCTATGAGGCAAAAAAGGGATTCGATGCCGACTATAATATCGCACGTAGCAGTCGCACATTGAGATTCAAGATGACTTGTGCGAATTTTCAGGGTTTTATACCAAACGATCCACAAATGTTCGATAATCTTTTCATAATCGTCACTAGTAAATTGTTTGGGGTATATATGAAGTCATCACGAGATTAACCAAAAAAAAAAAAAAAAATCATACAGATAAAAAACATAATACACGTTGTCCTCCTACAAGGAATACAATGCCATTCCTATACTACCTGTGGTAGCCTATTTGAGGTATACATAACCCGTGATCCGCCGATATACCATAAAAAGGGACAAAACTATCTAGTGTACAATAGCAGGATGATGGTTAGATTCCATCAGTGATCCTGTTTTGTGATTTACATAACACTAGGCCCACCGATGTACCTAAAAAAAAACAATATTGGGGGAAAAATTATCTAGGGTGCAACAGGAGGATGCAAGTTTGATTCGATTGGTGAGGCTGTTCGTGGTATACATAAAACCAGATCCACTGTGGATCAAAAACAAGATTGGGGGAAATTATCTAGTGTGCAAAACTAGGATGTGTGTTTGATTCCGTTAGTGGTCCTGTTCGTGATTTACATAAAACCAGATCCACCATGGATAAAAAAAAAAAAAAAAAATTGTGGGGAAAAATTCTCTAGAGTGCAACAGGAGGGTGCTGGTTTAATTCCATTGGTGGAGAGTGTTGAAAACAATGTTTTCAAAAACATGTAGATTAGATGGAGATTGATAAAGTGTCTCACATTCATAGTCGGATTTTCAGGTGGTGCATTTCCAGTGGGTGCAATAAAGCCCTACTACAAACTACTCCTTGCCCTTGCATATCTCTAGAAAAGTCATGGTGCCCACCACCATTATAAAGGTGCCTTTAATTTCATAAATTATGGGCTGATAATACAACGACCTTTGCATTAGAGTTAAAATTGTGCACTTTTTGTTAAAAAGTACTAACTTAAAATGTATTACACATAAGTTGATTTTTTTTTTTTTTTTATTATACATATGCATTAAAATCATGATGCATTTCCTTTCAAAAATTGTGCAAAGTAACAAGATTGCCCAACTCACTTGCTCACTTGCACCATGACTTTTCATGTTATATCCTTCACAAAGTCTTCTAAATACCTAAAAATCTCAATTGGTGAAAGTTGCGATAACAATGAGGAAAAGATCGAGAGAGAAAAGTTATATTCGTCGAGAAACTATTTTTTTTTTTTTTTGTACACTTAAGTCTTATTTAACGGTCTGTTGGATGCATTATCTGTTCACCAGTATAATAAACCTTCTCTGTTTAGAAAACGGGTTTCTTCACTTTTTCTTCCGCTGTTGTTCGAAAACATTCTTTTCTCCCTGTTATTAACTGCTTTAAAAAATTGCTTCCTATTTTAATGATACGTGTATTGTAAAGGAAACAAAAAATTTCTTTCATCAAATAATAATTAAATAAATTATAAAATTTTTCCAGTGGTAATAGAGAAAGAGATTCCAGAGGCAATAATCCTTCATCAAAAACGGGAAATTGTTGAAATGAAAAATTAACTCATTAAAAACTTTTTTTAAATTATCATAAAACATTTAAAACAAGTTAAAAAAAAAAAAAAAAAGAATTTTTACATCGATATTTAATTTTGAATCAATTATAAGGATATTTTGAATCAATTATAAGGATTCACATTTTAATAGAAAAAAAAAATGTTTTTTTAAATTTTCTTACAAAAAAATTTACTCTTAAAAAAAAAAGTGTTATTTTTTTTTCTAATGAGGAAACTTATTAAAGTTTTCCGCATTAAATAGTTAACTTAATTAAGTTCGTTTGTTAATTGAAGATGTTGATAATCCTTCGAAGAACAAAGGCGAGTTTTAAGAAACAAAAGGTAAGTAAAAAATTTAGATTAATTATAACAAATTCAAAATCAATATCAAAAAATTGTAAATTCAATATTATTGTATATTGTAAATTCAATATCTTACTTATTTTGCGATATTATTTACACATATTAATTACTGAAAAAAATTCTTTTGTTAATATTTTTAATATAAATAGATTTTAAGAGCTCCTTACACTAATAAAATAATTCTTGAATTTTTGTTACTTTTTATGCTTTTGCCATCAGAATAAATTGCATAAATTTCGTTATATTTCATCCAACAATTCCAGTCGAATCTTTTAGAACATGACAAATCAAATTTAACGGTTTTGAATAACTTGATAGATAACTTTTTGATGTTTTCATATCAGTGTTTTAATAGCATCCCCCCTCCCCCTCATACAAATCTATATGTTCTTAATCTACACATTTGTGCATTCTTGACATAAGCGTTTACATCCATTATCCATGAACGTCATCATTAAAATTAATTCATCAAAAAATTAACGACTTCATTAAAATCATCATAAAAATTAAGTCTAGCAACTGTATATGGGTGGTCGGTCGGAGAAAGTAACTCCCAAGCTGATAGTATTTTTCTGCTTTTCAACCGTTTTTTTAAACATCGTATTAATTACAATTTTCAGATGCATTTATCAGTCACGCTCATGATCACTACACAGCGAATTTTATTCGGTAACCAACAAGATAGGAGGGGTGCTTACCTTTCTGCGAACTGCTGGAACTTCATTCGAATGGGATAGCCCGTCTTCCGGATGCTGATGGTCTCCAGCATGCCGGAGTAGCGGAGCTGCTCCAGGACTATCAGCATGTCGAACTTCATGGGGGCCTTCTCGTTGTTGGGCTTGATGCAGCGCACGAACCACGGATGGCATCTGTGAACACAACAATGGCATGAGTTCCGGAAACAAAAAATCTATAAAATATATCTTACCATAAAATTGAATTAAACGCAAATACCGTAAAATCGAATGAAATGCAAATTCCATCAAATTTAATTGAATGCAAGTACCACAAAACTGAATTAAATGCAAATACCACAAAACTGAATTAAATGCAAATATCACAAAAACCGAAATAAATGCAAATACCCCAAAAATCGAGTTAAATGCAAATACCAGTTAAAAAATCACAAAAGTTAAATGCAAATACCACAAAATTGAATTAAATGCAAATACAACAAAATTGGATTAAATGCAAACACCACAAAACGGAATTAAATGCAAAAAACATAAAATCGAATTAAATGCAAATATCATAAACTGAACTGAGTACAAAAACAAATATCGTAAATCGAACTAAATATAATTACCTTAAATTGCATTGTCATTCTAATCTACTTTGTGCTCACGATAATGCGAGAATGAAGGAAAGTGTGATACAGAATTGGGGACATGCGTTGCAGTCATTGCTTTCGAAAATGTGATGATCCAATGGTGATTATGGTAGGTGTATTCTTAATTTTCTATCGTGATATATTTTGCCAGTGGATTTAAGTCAACTCTAAAAACACTCTTAGAAGGCAATTACTGATTTCACTCATCAGGGAATCTAGGTATATACTTAAAAATACGATATTACTCGTAGAAAAACTTTTTTAACTTAAAAGCTTTGAGCAGACATTATATTGGTATTTAAAAAAAGAAAAACAATTTCCTCAAATATTAACATTTTATGACAATAGATGGCAGCAGGATATAATTAAATATCCTCACGATTAACAGATAAAATGTTTTTAATTAAAGCTGTTGCAGTTAAAACGTATTCTTATTCCATAGTTTTATTTTTTAATAAGTACAATTAAATTCGTGTTTCAATGGAGTAAATGGATTATTTCAACTTTATAAAATAATAATAGCAAATAATTTCCGATTTTTTTTTTTTTTTTTTTTTTTTTTTTTTTTTTTACAACGGCATGTTAATATTTTAATGGTGATATTGCTAAAACTGCTCATTTTTGGAAGCTTATATTATCCGATGATAGTATAAACTAAACATTGCTCTGTTAAAACATATGGGTAAAAGAATCGAATTTCATTTCTTAAAAATAGATTATTTTGTACATTACATGACATCTCGTACCGAGATACCTTATTTTCTAAGAGAATTAAAAAAAAAAAAAAATTTAATTTTCGTGATTAAAATGTTAATTTTTCAATTCCTTCTATTAGCTCACACTCTCCCAATATATTATCTTGTTCACATTTTCAATCTTTCATAAAACACTTTTTATTCATTCACTCAAGTTTAAATACATTTTTTTTTAACTTACAGTGAATGACACTGGATGTTAATATAGTTTTTTCAAATATTAATTCATTCATTCAATTTAATTCATCAAGTTTAGTTTCGTTTAGATTTAAGTTGCATGTATCTACCAATAGAGGACGCCAGATAAACTTAAAAAAAATGAATGAAAAATACTTATAAAGGATTTTCTGCAATAGTGGGAAAATCTAGTAGGATTTGATTTAAAATTTTTTTTTATATTACTTGTTTTTCTAAGAGAATTAAAAAAAAAAAAAAAAAAAAAAACCCTGAATTTTTGTGATTAAAAGTTAATTTTTATATTTAAAAAAACTAATTATTTTTTATTATTTATTTATTGGCAGGATTTGCTTTACAAATAAAATACTATACAATATTCACACCAAAGGCAAATTTGGTATTAAATGAAATCAGTGTTGATTTTTTTTTTTTTTTTTTTTTCCCTTTTTCCAATTTGAGACCAAAAGTTAAGACCAGTTGAGATTCCGTTATGAAATTCTTTTTCTGTCAAATATTAATATTATTAAAGAATTATTTTATTCATTATCGAAAACAACCGGTTTGTTCCAGTTCACAGAGTATATTTAATTTTTAAATATGATAACGAAAACATTTTGCCATTTTACAGTTAAAAACAAAACCGCATCTTTTCGATAGAATCGAAATAATAAGCAGCACTTCTCACCTTGATTTTTCATTCCAAAACTCGAAAGAAATGACCTTCATTTTTCCAATAATGTTAGAACTGGTCATTTTTGAAAAGTTTATACTATTCGATGATAGTCTAAATACTTAGATATAAGAATTATTTTTAATAACAAACAAGTATGATATCTTCCTAATTTAACCTTGAAGGCAGTTAAAATCCTTTTCGAATAATAGCTGGAATTTCCTTGTTTGCATTCTATAAAATGTTAAAATAATTATGTAAATATTTTTTTCAAATAAAATATATAATTTACCGAGAGAATTATTTAAGCATTTTCTACAGTAATAAAAACTTTTTGAAAATAATTTAAAAGAGAACAAGGCGTTCGATAAACATTGAACGAATGGCGAAACATAACAATGAACGAAAGGCAATGTATGACAATGAACGAGTGAACAATTCGCGGTGCAGTACAATAAACGAGTGAACGAGTCACGATTCATGGCAACGAACGGGTGAACGGGTCGCGAAGCATGACAATGAACGAATGCCATGAAATTAATGAGGGAAAATGTAGTATATTTTGTGGGAAAACAAACATGAACGAATAATTTTAGATAAAAACTTCAAACTTTTAATAGATACGATATCTCGGAGTGATAATTTTTCAAAATAATAAATTTAATTCTATAAAATTTTATAATTTTTTTTTTTCCTACAGTCACTTCTTAAATTTACTAAAAGCCTGATTTTGTGTTTATTAATAAGATTATCATTAATTATTTATCACTTATAGGGGTTATCAAAGGTTCCTTTAAAAAAAATAGCTGAACAGCTATTAAGTGGAAATTTTTTTATTCAGTCAGACAAGTAGATGCCATAGTTAATTTTCAGATACTTTTTTATTCTGATTTAAAAAAAAACTGATTGTTTTAGGTAACTTTAAATAAAATGATAAAAATATTCACCGATTATTGAAATATAGCAGATATCCGGGATTAATTTTGCATTTTGTATAATTATTCTTTAAGATTAACAGATAAAATTGTTTTAAATCAAAATTGTTGTAATTATTCCATACATTTAACAGTTATTTTATTAGAGCAAAAATACATTCCATAAGTTTCATTTGATCTCAAAATTCTCTTTTTTTTCCATAAAAGGAAAAAAAAAAAAAAAATGAAAATGGAAAATTTAATATAAAATTAAAACGTTATTTTGAAGTAAAAGTAAATAACCCTACTAATAAACAAAGTCTTAAAAATTTATTCATGTTTTCTATTAATTATAAAAATGATGCCCATTATTAATGGTAACATCACAAAGTTCATGGATATGGTTCAAAGGAAGATGGTCACTATTAGAAACTCCATTGTATTTTATCCTATGTATGGAATAGCGCAAAATCATATGATTAATATTATTTCCAGTTATGTCTCTACATATAAAAAAGAAATTTGTCTATTAAAAATTACAATTGTTCGCGTTTATTACTTCAAATTTACTATTTGCTTCTTAGTGTACAGCAAAAAAAATCATGAAAAACTCTTATTCAATTTAAAAATGACCAATAAATGTATTATTTGTATTACCGTATACTGCCAATATTTTTTTTATCTATAAAAAAAATTACAAATAGGAAATGGCATTAATGAGTTCCATATTTTTATGAGCATAAAAATTTTTCCAGGTTTCTTTTTTTCTGATTCTTCGTGCATGCCGCCATTTTGATGCTTCCTTCTTAGCCGCATCATCTCATGTGCCCATGCATTAATTAATGTATCATTGTCATGTATGGTTAAGATTTTCATAACAAAACCATATTTAAATTCAAATGTTGATTCGAAATACAAATTAATTAAAGATATAAATAAATAAAACAATAAAGAAAAGTCATTCATTTACGATGAAGGAGTTTTTTGCAAATACTTCACTTCTAATGAACCTAAGCATACGCGTTTGAATCTTCTGCAGCTGAGCAACGCATAGCAATCTCGCGCATTGGACTGTGTACTCACTTGGCCATCTGGTCCACCAGGGACTGCAGCGAGTCGTGGAACCTGGCCCCGACGGTGGGCGTCCTGGGCTTCATGGTGACGAAGCGGCCGTTGCTCTTGCTGATGGTCTTGGCGGCCTCGGCCGTGTCGCGCAACTCCTGGAACATCTTAGATATCATCTGCAAAGAAAACAAAACAGTTTCATTGTATTTACAATGATTGAAGCATGATTTTAAATCAATTAACGATAAAATTATGAAATAATTTCATCTCTTGTTTAGAAAATGCACTTATTTTCAGTGATTCTTTAAATTAGATATGTATAGGGCACTTTCAGTTAGTTTATAAGGGTTAAAACTAAATATTTATATAGGACAATCCGCTATAATGTGGGTGGAAGGCTGTGTCCGCCACCCACCCAAAAAATGCTAATTAAGTATAAATTCTACTTTGCAGTAGATACGTACGCAGTACTATAGATGACTTTCACATCTGCGTATGAGTATTAAGTAATAAATTGAACAGAATACATACGCTACAATCGCGATATTTACGCTCTGTAAAATTACACATAGTTCTACTTGATAAATACACGAACGAAAACGTAAAATAAAGATATCAGAAAATTTACGCTCGACTTAATCCTTTTTCCTGAGTACTTTTTTAAACTATGGATTTAAATGCAACTCTCATTTATCATTTATTTCTCGCAAAGAATTAAATCGTATATATATATATATAATAATCTCTAAACAAATAATATAACTTACAACTTATCAAATAAATCCTTGCGTTAAGATACATACATTCAGATGTGTTGTGTTAACGTAGTATATATATATAGTACACAGTGTATTAAATAATTTTTAAGACTAGCGCTGGATCTCAGCCTACATGTACGCACGATATACTTAAATTGATTTACTGCCCAAAATGTCAGTGCATTTGTTAACTATCTCAAATGACACGGTTTTTCCACAGAAGTACAATTTTTCAGGTTGAATTTTCAAAATGAGCTGGAGGAAACTCACTTTTATCGGACTCGCACCGTTTTTGTTTAGATTTCTAATTGTTTTGGTTGTAATAATGCATAAAAATAATATGAATAATTAATTAATCTAAATTAAAGTGTAAAAGTCACCTTGGCCTTCCTGAAATCAGTTCCATTTCACATATAAAATACTTATAAAAATTTCACACATATAAAAAGGGCGTTCTAAAATTCATGCAAGAAATCTTGTGTAAATTTGTGGCAGGTAAATTTATGTTGAAAACTCCGAACTATGTATGCATATCTGAAAATAAGTTCTCATGTGTTTTCCAAAATTCACTCACGATTTTCCTTTTTTTTTTCTAATTAATCAAAAGCGTTTATTTTTTCAGAGATAGGCCTATTTTTTCCTCACGTGAGCTTAAAATACACAATGTTTCAAAATAAATTATATTCCTAGGTTATTATTTTTTTTTTTATTGATTCCGCCTTGCAACCTAGCATTAAAAAGTTAAGCGCGTTATTTTATTCAGATCCACGCGAAGACTTTCAAAACAGGTTGGGGTGTTGAGGAAGAACACGTAAGAAAGTTCCACGGAAATTGAAACTCATTCAGGATTCCTTGAATAACAGGTCCTGAGGTTAGGATAACCAGCCAGCAAATCATAAACAAAAAAAAAAAGTGTGAAGAGAAGGTATGCGACCTTGGTGTTTTCTGCCAGCGCATAACAAGGAAGAGAGAGATTCTGTCCCCAGAAAAACAGTTAAAATCGTAAGACTGGAATGTTAATTAGATGTAAATGATTTATCCATACTTCAACTGATAGGAATGAATTCAATCAGATAAAAATAACTCTATGCAAATAACGCCTTCAATATTGAAGTGATGCATTCATGGTCCAGTATATTTTAAAAACTATTGAATTGAACGGAAGGTATTGCACAATTTTAACATTGCTAGATTCAAGTCGATATAAATGTCCGAATTCAATTTTGATACACTACTTTTAAAAGTTATTTTAGACTTATCATGTCCTTTATTCTACACTTCCTTAAATTTATTTTTTAATTTGTATTTCCCAGAGAAATAGTAAGTTGCACATTTGCCATATCATGCTTTTCGAGTTTAGGCTCAACAGAAATACTATAGAACCCATTTTAAACAATTCTTCCGGATTTACAAGAAGCGAAAGTCGTATCCAGAATCTACAAGAAGCGAAAGTCAAATCCAAGATCTACAAATGAAATGATTTTTCAACAAGATAACAAGCTGTTTGAAATTGGACCGGAAATTCTACTTTATCCCCTTTGAAGTCCAGACATAGGCCCATGAATATTATCTGTTTGGGTCTCTGCAGTCTTTTCTTGATTGAAAAATTTCATTAATAAACAGATCGAAAATTTTTTAAATGGGTATTTTCTGCAAAATCAAAATGTTATTTCAAGATGGAATCAAAAAGTTGTCTGAAAAATGGTTAAATGTCATAAGAAATTGGAGAATATTGTACATATTTAATCATTAATATAATTTTTTTCCTTTCAAAATTGTATATCTATCTTCATTTGTCAAAATCTTGCATTACTTTCTGTTCATCTTGATATTTAGAATTTAGAGATTAACTTTTTCTTTTAATTTATTATTTTTATTTATAGCCAAAAATTACGAAATAATTGTGTTATTAGTTATTATTTTTTATTAAATCTTAAATTGAAATTTCATCCGATTCGTCATTTATAATATGATAAAGAAGTCAAAACGGAAATTGTACGATTAAAAGAAGTTAAAATATAAATTTAAAAAAAGTCCTCGCAATAATTAATTTTATTTTTATTCAGTGTAATGTCGTCTGGTATTCTTTTGCTCCTTAATATTCAGCAAGAAGTTAAAACTAGAAGAGTCATGAATGTGAAACGCACTGCATTATTATTCCAGGAAGCAAAAAATTTCTACGAGAGTATTAGTATCGCATCGTTATAATAATCTTTCTAATAGTTATAATAATCGATCCAATTTGTTCCCTTTACAAAACGATCGTTCCTTATCGTTTTTCTATTGTTCCCTTTAAAAGATTTCCAAAGTATATTGTATTTCATAAACAAAAATTCAACAGAATAAAAATATATTTTGCGATACGTTTGTCTTTCCTTATTATAAGATACGGTAGTTTCTTGCCAATCATCTAATGAACGTATGTTTAAAAAAATCCCTTAAAATTTTTTTAATGCGAAATATTTGTAACAGCGTATAAGTTGAGGATATTTAGATCTTTTCTAATTCTGATATTTCGTCGTAAAAATTAATTTTATAGAAACGATTATAATGTCTTTCCTCTGCAATGAGCAAAAGGCGTATAATCCGCAGGAGTTACTTAGAGCATGATAAACTAAAACATTTTATATATTCCACATTAGTATATAAGTCGAACGTGAAATTTACGACAGGAAATAAAGAATCGTATATATATATAACAGAGACGTGTAATTTTTGTTACCTATTTTATATTCTAAAAAAAATTTGATTATTTTATGCGAACTAAAAATAAATATATTTTTTTTAACACACAGGAGTTGTAAACGATAGACGTAAGATATGGCTTTACAAAATAATACAAAATATGACATCCATCACACATTGGTGTGTACTAGTGGACGAAAAAGATAGCCATATTGATCACCTTCACTAGCAAATGTGGTTTCAACAAATCGTCGAAAATATACCGTCTGGTTCCTGGTCCCTAGCTCTCCTATTCACATTTGATTTCCAATATCTTAAAATTTAAAGTATAATAACTTAATCTTAAATCACAGCTACAATTTAGCTGGAATCATAGTTGTCTTCCTGGTTTTTTTTTTTTAAGTGTGACATAATAAATGTAGGACTTATTTGTCTGCTAATCCAATGAGCAGATGACGTCGCTGAACGGTATGTGTCGACGGAAAGGTTTCTCCACGTGTGGGAGTAATGAACTCTGACCCCAGGAGAAGGGGACAGGACCCTTGAGAAGAAGGTTGGTGGTCGACGAGAGCAGATAGCTGAATGATACAGCGAGAAAATGGAAATGACGACAGATATTTATGCAACCCTAGATAGATTAATTATTTTAAATATAGCAGTAAATAAGTGTAATTAAAAATTTGTTAGTAAAGGAATACCCTGTTTCCTCATTTCATACCCCCTAGACACCCCACCATATATTAATGTTGTTTTTAAAAGTTCATAATACAAGAATGAAAAATGGAAAAAAATTATTCATGCATTTCACATTTGATCTTCCACCTCTCTTGTCTTAATAAGAGAAAATGGTATCGTGTTACTCTCAGCCAATTCTAATAAATTATTTTGAATTTTATTACAGCTTAGGTAGTTATTTTGAAAAAAATTTTATTATTGATATTTGAATAAATTTTATGTTTAGTTAAATATTTTGTTTACTTTTTTTTGTATAATCTCACAAACTAACTAAACTATACTAACTGAATTAAATAAAAACGTATATTGAAAGCGACGGTAACTGTCTGCCAAGTAAGCAATCTCTTTCGACCAAAATCATGATTGTTCGGCAATTTAGTTAAATGTCTGTATTTTAACAAAATTTGTTTTTATGATAATAATAAAAATAATAAATTAATAAAATGTGATAAAACATGTCCGTAGTTCGAGGGCATGTTCTGTATAGCTTAAATTTTTCCGAAAAGAAACATTTGACCTTGAAACGTCACTTCCTAGAAATCAAATTCAATGATGATGATAATCATAATAATAAACTAATGAGTGCAGAAGTTTATTGTTGTGATAGAAATAAGGAAATTCCTTATCCATCCTTAAGGACAACACTTATTAATAAATCTGAAAGTCATGATAATTAGAAAATATTTGACCTTGAAACGTCCTTTTCTAGAAATCAAACTAGTCAATGATAATGATAATAGTAATAAATTAATAAAAGACAACACTTAATAATTTTGAAATCCGTGATAATTAGAAGCACATTTCTATCAAAAGTATTACCAATTTTTTTAATTTTTGCTTAAATTTCCCAATTGATTTCTAATAATTTTTACATAGCTCCCTGCATTTCGAAGTGGTAAATCGTGAAAGAGTGATGAAAGCACTCACTGGCAGTTTGCTGCTGATGAGAAGCTCCACAACTACGCCTCTGAGGGTGTCCCTGTTCTTGTCCAGGAATCCATCCACGGAGTACCACACCTGGCCCGCGTAGTGCTTCACCCCGAACTCCATCGAGGACATGCGAGGCCTGCTGTACAGCTCGTTCAGGGCGTGATTGTAGTGGCACTTCTCCAGGAAGGACAAGTCCGTGGCCTATAGAATACGAAAAATAAATGATTTTTGTAATAATAGTCTTTGCAATATAATTTTTTTTTTATTATATTTTCAAAAACATATCATAACAAAAGAAAATGACTTATGCTTTTTGTACATATTTAATTTTAAATATAAGAAACTATTTGCACATTTCATATTCGGAATATATCAAGATGTCAAAATCTAGTGCTGCCATCTATTGGTAATATTTGGTATCGCCATCTAATGGTACTTTCACTCCAGCTTATCATGTCAAAAGTGGATTCCCACCGTATTGTGAAACTTAGATATAAATTGCCAACCAATTATAAACCTACTCGGTACTTACGTATTAACACTATCTTGGCTACAGATTTGACGGTTTTTAAGTGTCGTCAATCTAACAGCTACAGATTTGCTGATTTTTGACGCCATTTTTTAATGCTACGAAAATGCGTATTTGGGATTTGCCAGAAACAGAACAAGATGCAATTTTATTTTTCAGGAGCGAAATATTTTACCAAAAAAACGAAAATGTCCCAATTCCCATGACATGAAACTTTATTTTGGCAAACGTAAGTTTTGGAAATGCAATTTCAGTCAGTGTGCTTATCGTGTGGGACTTAGAAAAGACAACTGGTTTGAGGAAGCAGAATTCCATTTAAAACCGCCAAATCTGTAGCTGCGGTTGGCGTTCAAAAGATAACTGCGTGCGCGTGCGAACAACAAGATTGCTCTTTATTGGCGCAACTGTAGCCAAGGTAGCGTTAATACGTAAGTACCACCTACTCTAGGTCCTATGGGGGCTTTTAAGTTGAATTTCCTCCATACCACAGAACGGTCCAGAACATCCAGTTGAATACCACAGAACGTCCGAAAAATAACTTTCAACCAATAGGAAACCTTGATTTGCTTTGCAGAGATTTTAAGACTTTTGTGTAAATCGCATCGTTGAAAAAGCCAGTTCATATTACTTCAATGAAAATCCAACTTGAAGGAAGATTTCCATAGAAGATTAAAACAAAGTAGAAATCTACTTTAAAGTTGAATTCTGAAATAAAAACGATAATTTTTCAAGTGAGGTTTCTGGAAAACGCTGTAATCATTAGTCTTCAACCAATAGAAAGCCTGGATTTGTAATGTAGTGGTCAGGAAATTGATTCTTTGGTATAAATAATGTCAGCGAAAATTACCGATATAAGAGAGTCTTTAATTCTCGGTGGGAATTCAAGAAAAGTTAAGTAATTTAAAAAATAATGTGATTAAATAAATCATTAGGCGTTGTCTAAAGAATATATGAGATTTCTGAATCAGTAAATGTATCTTTCAAAATTACGATATTCACTTTTTAAAATTTAAGGAACAAAAAAAAAAAAAATTTATAAAAATTCATTTCTCGAACATATCAAGATATCAAAATACAGTGCTGCCATCTATCGAGCATTTTTTAAATCTAAATTCTTCAATTTCTTTAAAATCGAAATTTATAAAAACAAAGTGGAAATTATGGAATTAACTTTATTTTACACAAAATTATCATAAAACAAATATACATGTAATATCAATATTTTTAAAAATGCATATATTATCAATCATGTTAGAGGTAAGATTTTGACATAAGAAAAAAATATTTAAATAATAGTTAATATGCATACAGATAAATACTAAATTATTTCCCAAAAAAAATTTTTTTTTTGGCTTATTTCAATGAATATGTTTTTGATACAAACAGCTATTGATTGAAATACTTGGTTTGATGAAAATTTGTCGACACAAATAATTCAAGTTTGATACAATCATTCTATGTAATTTATAAGCTAATTTTTTTTTTGGGAAATTGCTTTGTGCTGCTTTTATCTGACTATCACTGCTCACATGCAATCGAAATCAATAAACCAATAAAAACTGCAATAATTGGTTTTTGTAACAATTGTCTTTGTACTACATTTCTTTTTTATATCAATTTGTTATGTATCCAAAAAGATTTAAAAAAAAAGAAAATGACTTGTTTCCTTTGAACCTATTTATATATAATTTTAAAAACACATTAAGAAAAACTATTTGCAAAAATGCATATTCAAACATATCAAGATGTCAAAATTATAATGCTGCCATCTATTGAAAAACTTTTCATTCCTATTGGTACTGCCATTCCTGCTCATAATAGCGAGGTACCATTAAACCTTAGGTATAAGAATGTCAAAGTAGATTTCCACCATATTCTAAAACCTAAAGATATAGAAAGCCAGCCAATCGTAAACCATATTGTAAATTTGTACGCCACGGACTATAATTTGTTGATTACGTAAAGCAATTGTTTGGTTTGTCACTCTAAGGTTATTTTACGTGCACGTGGCTTACACAGTATAAAGTTGATTCCAAACCATTAACAAACACACATGTCACTGTCAGGATTAGAACCTTAAACTTGCGGTACCAAACGCGAAAGAGCTAGTTGTTGCCATTTGGCCATCAGAACTCCGTGATTTGGCTTGGTTTGTCGCTCTACGCTTATCTTGTGTATACGAGGGCTAAACAGACCGGGACCTATAGTTTAAAGCGGATTCCAAACCACTCACAAACATCCATGCCACCGCCAGGATTCGAACCTGGAGCCTGTGGTACCAAAGGCCAGAGCGATAGCCAGTTGGCCAGAGCTCCGTGAAGCAATTGATTCATATGTGCAATGTACGTTATGTGCAACTAAAGTCGATGGATTAAGCAATTCAATTGCTGTACCTTGGGGATAAGGGGCCTGATGGCCAAGTGGCTAGCGCTCAGTACCATAGGTTTCGGGTTCGAGTCTCGGCGGTGCCATGGATGTGTGTAATGGTTCGGAATCCACTTCAAGCTGTAGGTCCCGGTTTCATAGGACCGTAGAGCGTCACAGAGCCCAATCAGACTCCTTATCACCCACATCATTCGCAAACTGTACAGGGCAACTGAGCTCTAGGCACAGTGAGTGATGATGTAGCTATAGTGAGCTAGCTATAGTATAGTATATACTAGCGTAGTGATGTGATGTGGTGTGGTGTAGTTCAGTAGTGTACCTTGGGAAGTTGCTCTCGTCGTCGAGCAGGGGTAGAATGCCGACTGGCTTCTTGGCGATGAGGTTGAGCACCGGCTGGTTGTCCTGGTAGTTTATGGGCTGCCACTCTATGCGCTCCTTGGCGTACTCCTGCTGCTCCAGCTTGAACACGTGCTTGTTGAAGTAGTACTGCAGGGTCTCGTTGGCGTAGTTGATGCACAGTTGCTCGAAGCTGTTCTCCTTGAAGTCCTGAAAGAAACACAAGTAAAGATGAATGTAAATAATATATGAATGCATGTTTAGTAAAGGTCCAGTGGAAGTATGGACTCACTTCAAAGCCAAAGATGTCTAAGATGGCAATGGAGGTCTTTCTGGGCCCTTTGAACACAATGTTGTTGACTCGCTGGACTAGCCAGGAGAAGAGACTGGAGTATAAGGCTTTGGCAATGGCGTCCCTGGAGAGAAAAAAAAAAATACTTACTATAGTACGATACAAATGTAAATATTGCAATACACTCAAGTTCAAGTAAAGCTAAATAATATGAAGAGTATTTGATGGAATGAAATTTTTAGAAGCGAGCATTTTGGATACACATCACTAAACACATTTAAGATTTGTATAAATGTGATTTAAAAAAATTTTTATATCGCCAGTAACTTCGATACTTTTATCATTTTTTGTGTTCTTTCTTTACAGTTCTTTACAGGCAATCAGAATATAATGAATAATTATTTTTTTATATGATGGACATACAATACAACTATCTACGTGTTTCCCAAAAACACTAGAAGAACGGTGATAGTGACCCAATAATGGATTCTTTTTTTTATTTGTTTATTTGTTTATTAATTTTAAAAGACAATTAATACAAATATTTAATTCATATATTGAAGTTTTAATCTTAGATCTTCCATGATAAAAACGTCTGTTTGAATAGTCTCTTTATGAAAAACAATACGGGGTATATTTTAAAGAAAAATAAAGTAATTAACATAAAAATATATGTACATATAAACACATTTGATTTAAAAACTGAATGTCTCCAGTAACTTCAATACTTTTATCATTTATGTGTTCATTCTTTACAGGTAAACAGAACATAATGAATAATTTTCTGCATAGTGGACATACAATACATCTATCTACCTGATTTCCCAAAAACATCAGAAGAACTTCGGTGATAGTGACCGAACAATAGGATTCTATCTTTTTTATTAATTTTAAAAGTTAATTAATATAAATATTTTAATTCATATATTGAAGTATTAACCTAAGATCTTCCAGGATAACAAGTTCTGTTCGAATTGTCTCTTTAGGGAAAAACAATACAGGGTATATTTAAATGAAGAAAATAAAGTAATTAGCATAAAAAATGTATAAATAAAACCTTTCTCTTACCTGGCATCCAAAGCTTGGTCTATATTTAATGGTGTCACAACTCTTTCGTTCCTGGCTTCCTGAAAAGGGAAATAAAAAAAAAAATTCTATTTAATCATCTTTACAACCAGTGGATACTTTCTTTTTAACTGCAATAGTTTACATAAAATTTGCCTTACTTGTCAAATTATTTCAAGCAATATTTTTTTCTCTGTTTAGAACACGAGGAAATATAAATAAGTCTAAGATCTCTTTTAGATGATACAAATCTACAAGATTCACATTTTGACAGTATGGGATTTTACTTCTATGGTTCATGGAAATCTTAAGAACATTCAGGGTTCTTAAGGTTCTATTCTTTAGATATTTTAAGTATTAAGGTATTATTTCTACAGGCTGATTCAAACTTGAAAATTCAATATTCATATTTTTTAAAATTTGTTATGGCTTTTAAAATATATTTCAAGAATTGCGCTATTAAATCGTTAACTACATAATTATCTTAAGGCTGGACACAAATCTTGAAATTCAATACTCACTGTGGTTTTTGTTGTCATGGCTCTTAAAATTCCATCTAGGGATAGTTGTAGAAGATGAGACGCCCATCGAATTTCAGCGTCGCTGCCTATTTCCACGCCCTCTTGACCGTGTTTTAACTGCAATGTGGAATCAATAACAAAAGAATAAATGTCATTGATTAAAGAATCACCAAGATTATTATAATTGCATCAAAAATATAGAGGGCAATAAATATTACATGACTAAATTTTAAAACGTTTTTCTTACATGCTAGAAGGTGTCTCGTATGCCTTCTGGTAGGTTGATTGTTATAATTGAAATTATATATTTGAAGAATTTTATTTTAAATACAGAATTTTAAACTTTTCTAATGATTGACGCCGATTAGTATAATTGCTACATTCAATTTAACCCTTATTCGATTAATCAGCGTTAATTTTACAACGAAAACATGAAGATTCCAAATAACTTGGGAAATCAAAGTTTCTTATGAGTACTTAACGTTGTTACCAATTTGTTTTGGACATGGGTGACTACAAATAACACGATCAAAGACGCAAATATTTTTGAGATGACGCTATTGTATTTTTAGATTGATTTGAGACATTTTCTACATCATTCGCTTATCCTCGATATTTTTCGTTTTCGTTAGTGTTGTGCTCAGAAAATATCTGCTTCAACAATCCTGTTATATTTGTTTGTCATATTTTAAGCAAGTTTGTTATCATGAAACACAAAGGAACATGAGTGAATTTTTGAGAAGTATATAAATACTTCGGGAAAACCTGGGGACTAACATAAATATTGGTCTACAACAAAAAATTTTATATAAGGAAATAGTGACAAGGGAAATGAATCTCTCATTAATTTCATTGATATGGATATATATGAGCTTTGAACATAAGAAAATACTGCTATCATCAATGCACATTAAATTAAAATAAATAATTATTGCACTGCTCAAAAATGAACCAATTTGTAAAAGCAATTTTAAAAACTGGTATTCAGTACCTATGCAAAAATTCTTACATGAGCCAGAAGCAAAGTTGAAATCAGATGACTTTGCTGGTTCTGACATAAGAGAATTAATGAAAGACTAAGCCTGAAATTGAAATGAACTCAAAAGAAAAAAATGCCTGAACTGCATAAAAGAATTTTTTTTCTTGAAAACCTGAGAAGATCTTAATTACAAAAAAATATAATTCAATTTATGCCGAGAATATATATAACATGAGGATAAAAGTTTCATTTTCTACAATCACACTTTAATTTCACTGAACGATGAAAAGTTTTCCGGGGGGTACTGTAGAAGGCGAGTGTTTTCACCAGTATATATTACAGAAGGAAAAGAATAATAAGGTTGCTGAGATGTAAATAGGATGTCAGAATACCATTGGTCTATCAATCGAGTAAGTTCGCAATGGAGAAAGGTAATGGTAATTAGGAATGAATCATTTAATGGATTATCTCCAGAATATTCGTATGTCATGTCTTTGGGACACCACAAGTTAACTCGTAAGAAAGTTAAATGTTAATTTGGCCCTCAAACTATTTTAAGGCTTCGTCATAAAATATTTTAAGGCACATACGAGTTCACTCGTGCTATCTTCGTTTGGTTGACAATATGTTAATTAACAATATTTCATGTTGTTTTACAGACATTTAACTAGATGTTCTTCAGCACCCAAAAGATAGATGAAGAGATAGACGATATTCACTGCTTATTATCATTTTGCTATCCGTCAATTTTTTTTCAAAATGAAATAAAGTGAAGACATTTTGAAATCACACGTGTGATAATCGCAGCGATATACTTTGAAATCTCTGTCGATGAAACTGAGTAATATTGCTCTTATCCTAGTAAGAGTAAGACAGTAAAATAATAAATAAAAAAGTATTAAAATTTACTATCATAATTATAATAGTTCGTTTTTTTTTTTTTTTTTTTTTTTGTGAAAAATTTATCTGTATTTAAAAAGAAAATTGCAGTAAAGGATTGAAAAGTGACGTTGACAAAGATTTACAAAAAAAAAAAAAAATAACACAGTGTACCTGTTTCCTGTGGAAGTAAATGTTTCCGAGATGCAGCACCGAGGCGAGGATCCTGAAAATTGTGTCCTGCTCCTCCGAGGTGAAGCTCAGCACCTGCATGGCGGCCAGCAGGGCCCGAAAGTCTTCGGCATCGTCCTTCGATTTGATCTTGAAGCACCCTCCCTGCAAAGGAATGGTTGATAAATAAGAGATTGTAATCCATGTTCTGTTTTGAAGGATCATTATAAGACATGGTGACACCTTTTCAATTGTCTATGAGAGAATCAGTGTGTTTTTCATACAGTTGCATACAGTTCATACAATTCCCAGACAGTTGCTGAATCGCCATTCAAAGCCAGTGCTAACAGCCACGCAACTAAAGAAGTTTTGTTTTTGTAATGTAGGGGAGTTATAGGAAAATAATTGATAATTATGAGCAGTAAAGCGAGAATAAAAAAACAATAACCGCTTAAGTTTCCATTTTAAAAGCATTTTTTTTTTTTTTTGTAGGAAAAATGGTCTTCGTTGATACCCAAGCACAGAATAATCCTGAAGCATGGCAATGCCAAAACCTATTCTGCAAGTGATTAAGGATGGGACTGGAAGAATTTGGTTGAGGAATCAGGTTTCATCCATCCTCCTCTAAGCAGATGATCATCTTTTCGAAGTTCATAAAATCGTGAAACTTAGGCTGACATCAAGAGATTGAAATAAAGCTAGATTCCTTTTTTTCCCTCAAGACTAGACAATAGAGAGTTTTTGCATACCGTATTTTGGACGTTCGTTAGCTTTTTTCCCTAGTGCGCATGCTCATAGGAAACTATTACAGATACGCATGCGCAATTTCCTATGAGCATGCGCGCTAGGGAGAAAAAGCTAAAGGACGTCCAAAATACGGTATGCAAAAACTCCCTAATAATACAGACAGACAGACACCAGTAAAGCTAATGGCAAAACTTTCACTAATAAAAAAGATGGCTATTTTATAGAAGATTGAATAAATATAATTTTTGAGAAAAGGTTACACTTTTATTTCAAGCTGAAAAATGAGCAGAACTTTATTCACAAATTGCTAGCAGCCTCAGTTTCTTCTACTGTTTACAATTCACTACAGTTACCATCACAACTGGCTGGCGCACTTTGACAAAAAGAGTTTTTGACGCCAAATCCTCACGGCCTGTATTCTGCGATTTTACCCTGCTAGATGCACTACTTGTTATTAATTACCTTTCTTCGTTTCCGGAATCACAAAATAGATTAATAAGTGTGTGTATCAAACTTGCTGACAAATATTTATTTGGATTTTACCAACATGGTATATTAATAAATACATATAAGCTTTATAAAAGAATAAATCTCAAAAAATGAAATTTAAAGTTGTTTTAATTAATTACATATTACATGTGAACATGGTTTGTTCTGACTACCACAAAAATCGTAAGATAAGACAAGTAGAAACGTGTATTTATAAATTTAAATTTTCACTTGCACCTTATAATTATAAGGCGAAGTTTACAGAAATAATGGAATTTATATTGAATTATGTGCTTGGTTATTTCCTTTTAAAAGTTTATAACCCTAAATTTAACAATTAATAGAAAAATGTCCAAATTTCTGTTGAAAATGAATAGTATGTGACTTGTAATTATAATTAGTGACCCTACACTTTAAAATTCAGATTCCAAACATCATGGTTTATAACTTCAACTTTATTTTTCACTTTCAAGTTTTTTCACTGAAAAAAGTATAGCCACATCGAGAAGAAAGTGGCAAGTAATATGATATAAATAAAAGAATATATCTAAATAGAATAAAAATAAAGAAAGAAATTTGTATTTTATAACTTAAATAAGTTATTGAAGAAAAATTCTATGAAACAAATTGGACATTTCAAGACTTTCACCCATTTGTAAAAATTTTAAAGAAAAAAAAAGGTACAGTCATCCAAAAGTTAGAATTTCAAAAGCAGCCATTACATTCGAAATGAAATTAACGTATTCATATTTTTGTATAATTAACAATGCACATTTTGAACACTATACCATATATTATGACGTTAAACAAAAAGCATTGCACGTTTTGAGCGCTGCATCACATAAGATGACATTGCACAAAAAGCGTTGCACATATTCAACACAGCTGTCCAAAATACATCATGGCGAATTTTGAATGACTACAAGGTGGTATACAGACACTCTTTGAAGATGATTTCAATCTTCAACTGTCAAAATAAAAATTCAGATGTGACTTAACGAAACAGACATCGAATAAGAAGATAATATTTGAAGGTAGAAATGTGAAAATGACGCTGGTTTTTTTCAAGCCAGTAAAAAACAACACTGGTCGTTATACATCGATCAAATCGTAATATTCACGCGCTGCTTGATTTGAAACTCGTAAGCTGAATCAATTTTAAGCTTTTTCAATTCCTACTATTAGTTCATGCTCTCCCTATATATATTTATATATCTTGTTCACATTTTCAATCGTTCCTAAAATACTTTTTATTCATCCACTCAAGTTCAAATACATTTTTTTTTGAACTTGTAGTGGATGACACTGGATGTTAGTACAGTTTTTTCAAATATTAATTCAGTCATTAAATTTAATTAATCAATTTTAGTTTTATATGGGAGAAAAAAATTTCTAAAAGTTTTATATGGGAGGATATAAATTTAGGATTAAATACCGTCAGTGTAGATCGCTGGAAAAAAACTTTCTTTTTCAGATTCTTTTTTCATTCTAGGTTGTAGTCTAAGTCAAAAGGGAACAAAATGGAAAAAATAGAAAGCGAATAGTTACAAACAAAAATAAAAAGTCCAACATTCTATATAGAAAAGAAAATGGAAAATTGCAAGGAAATTTGCTTTCTATTTTGCCACTTAATAGTGTGATTCTGCCCTATGTATAAACATATTTATATTAATGTAATTATTTAATAAAAAGTAACTAAAATAAAAATTTTCGTTGTTGACCTAAGTAGGAATTGACTTAATTTTTCAATTCCTTCTATTAGCTCACACTGTCCCTATATATATCTTGTTCACATTTTCAATCGTTCATAAAATACTTTCTATTTATCCACTTGAATTCAAATACATTTTTTTTTTTTTGAACTTGTAGTGATGTGACACGTGATGTTAATAAATTTTTTTCAAATATTAATTCAGTCATTAAATTTAATTCATTAATTTTGGGGTTTTTTAGATTTAAGTTGCATGTATCTAACAATAGATGGCGCCAGATGCAAGAGGAAAATTTCAACTTAAAAGTGCGAATTAACTTAACTTTAAAATTTTTTTTTTTATATTATTTTTCCCTTTTTCACTGACCTGGTTGAGGTAAAAGTAGTTGTCCGCAGACTGCAGGCCGTATTTCTCTTTCTCAGTGTCTGACAAACCGCTCAGCATCTCGTAGAAGACGTGGTAGTTCCGCTCGTCGGACGCCTTGAAGGGAAAAAAAAAAAGAGTCGCTCTGTTAGAGACTGTCAACAAAATAAGTTCTGTATTTATGTCACCGAGACAACAACTCTTTCTTAGAAAGGACGAACGACTTCCTCACCTGTGTGACAATTCTTGACTTTTCTAATAGGTACTCGGTACTCCTGGCTCCCGTTATGACGCCACTAAAACAGGAAAAAAAAAAAGATAGTTCATGGTTTTGTATTTGTATAAATACACACAAAAGAGTATTTGCTCTAAAAGTAAGGAACAAAAGACTAAAAAAAAAAAAAATGTAACGTTGTTTGATAATTTCAGATATGGAAAAGTAATTGAACCTTTCAGTATTCAATGTGGTGTAACAGTACAGTGGTGGCCAAACATTTTACTTCACTTAAGTGCTTGCATTTTTTTCGACAATTTGAGATGGCATTTTGACTACTAGTTATTCTTTTTCTTAGGTAATACCACTTTATGCCACTTTTTTTTTTATGAGTTGTTCAGATTTGTAAATAATATCCAGGTGCCATCAGTGATTTAGAATTTATAGCTCAAAAGCTGCATAATAGAAGGAATATACAAAGACAGCTACCAGGTTTCATTATAGGTATGTCCGTTTTACTATTGAAAGGAACATGATTCAGCTATGATTTAATAAAAAAAAAGTTGTTTGCAATAAAGTAAAAAATATTGATTATTTAAATTAAAAGACCAGGTTCTTTATCAATAACGAGAAGTTGATGACAAGTTACTTGATAAATGCATAAATTTATTAATAACTTTTATTAATAAATTGATGCATTTGTCCAGTAAAATGTTGAATGAAAGTGGAAAAATGATGAAAATTGTTTTATAAAATACCATGTCTATATTATAACAAGATCTAAGCATTCAATCTCAGAATCGAATTCATGACAGAAGAAACTAAATGCTATTAACAAATTTATGCACCAATTCTCATCGAATTCAGTTATGTATTGAAACACAATCGTATATATGCACTTTTAGAACTATAATCAATACGTTTTCAATTATTTTTTCATGATAGAAATTCAAATGTAAATGCAGTTATTTGGATTGCACATTAGATTCAGTACTATAATCCTCAGATTCATCGCCAAATTCTCCTCGAATAGATTGCTATTGTCATTAAAAAGTTTTTCCTTTTATTCATTTAGAAGTAAATAAGTGACACTAAAGGAAAGAGGTGAATACGTCATAAATATCATGCAGGTCCTCGCCCATGTTTTGGGTAGTGAAGGACATCGAGTTAAAAATCCACAAATCAACGTGAAATGGTGTTCTGAAGTAATACAATAGTATCATTATAGTCTGTTAAGCTGGTTAAATTCACTGAACTACTATTCAATACTATTCGGTATTAAAAAAAAATATCGAACAGCAGATGTATTGGTCCTGACTGCAAAAACACCTCAATGGTTCGCAATGATTGCAAAGCTTATTACTAAAACGAAAGTTTTGAGCAGAGGTGAGGTTTGGTTTGGTTTGGTTTGTCGCTCTACGGTCATTTTGAGCACACGAGGATTAATTAGATCGGGACATACAGTTTAGCGTGGATTCCGAACCACTAACACACAACCATGCCACCACTAGGCTTCGAACCTGGAACCTGAAGTACCAAAGGCCAGAGCACTAGAGTAGAGATGGGGAGTCGGAGATGAGGCATTTTGAAGAAGTCTGAGTCAGTATTAAAATCCGAATATATTAATAATAATAAAAAAAAAATGTTAACATTCTGGGCACTCGCCAATTTGAGCTGCAGATCGCCAAGCAGCGGATTTGATTGAGCTTGGCGATACACAATTCAGCATAGGAATCATTGAACCATACCGTGGAGGATTACTTTTATGGAAATTTTACTGGCTCATCAAGATGTGGCAGAGAAAGGACAACTTGGGTGGGTCTGTGAGGTTAGAGAGCAGGATATTTACATGAAAATTGATCAGCAGTCCCGATTTTGTGATTAGAATGTACCATTTTCTTTTTCTTGCGCGAAGATTTTCCACAATACTTTGGTACATGATGATACAATACTGTTAATTTTATAAAAGATACATATTTTTCTAGGCAAATTTAAAGTACAAGGACGTTCTTTACATGAGTACATCATTAAAGACGTAATAAACGCTTTGTTAGTGGTAAAAAAAAATGCGTTTATAGAATAATTAAAGTCATATAAATCACTAATTCAGTAAAAGTCATTGAATTTATTAAGAAAAATATCATCACCATCATTGACGCAACAGCCCTAAAATGGGCCAAGGCCGTCTGCCTACAGACAGATTTTGAGACAGGAGATGTTTTGTTTTTTTACGGTATAGGGTTGTCAGTTCTATAAGTCATATGAGACCGGGACCTACGGTTTAAAGTGGATTCGAACCACTACAAACATTCATGGCATCTCTGGGACTAGAACCCGAAACCAGTGGCAGAGAACACCAGAGCGCTAGTCACTCTGCCATGAGGCCCCATTACATAAATTATGCTTTATAAAAATTTTAAAAAATGCATTTTAAAAATTAAAAATATACTTTATAAGTTTATATGAATTGATAAATATGAAATTTAAATTCCAATAAGGTGAATTCCCTTATTTTTCCAAGCACAAAATTCCGCTTTTTTTCACTTATTAATATGTTACTTGTAAAGCAAATTAGATACCTGAAATGTTGTATCCACGATTCAATTTCAATCAATAGAATTTTAATAAATATCATGATTTACAATATATCATTCATTACTCATAATAAATAAAATTGTTATTATTGGAATAATAACTATTTATTATAATATAATAAATAATATTCGATTTAAATAATATTCAATAGATTTCGTATATCGATTTATCATGAAAAAATTCAGTGTCTGCTTCAAAATATAGTCCTTTATATCTTCAAGCAATGTTCGGATAGTACACATTTTATTCGTTTAAAAATCTGTATTGAACTATTAATAGCATCCACGGTTATAGACGTTTGGTAAATAAAAGCAAGTATAAAAATTTAAGATTGATTCTCCTTCCCCGCATCCGAGGTTGACTCAGAGCACAATGTGCGCTCGACCTCAACAATCCTCACTCCTGAATCAGCGATAGCTAAACAAAAAAAGTTCGAATTCCTTTATCATTGACGCAAGTCTGTTCTGAAGTATCAATACAGGTGTGTTCTCTGCCATTATTATCGTGCCATAAAAGAAATCTCGAGACCTTACTCGATTCACCTCACGGATCAAAATACGCGTGGAAGAATTAAATGTAATTTTTTATTTATTTTTAAAAGATGTTTATTGGAACAAATAGCTTTAGTTTGGTTTGTCGCTCAAAAGGTCATTTTGTGCACGCGAGGGCTAAACAGACCGAGACCTACAATTTAAAGTGGATTCTGAACCACTCACAAATATCCATGCCACCACCAGGATTCGAATCGGAAGGCCAAATCCTGTGGTACCAAAGGTCAGAGAGCGAGCGCTAGTTGCTTGGTCATCATGCCATCAAATATCTTTAGAGCACAGATGCACAGACTTGTGACATACTGAACTGTAACATGATCACAGAAGGCGTGCACGCATGCACACATATCGACTATCGATTGTATGGAAAGGGGTAAACTTCCAGGTTTAAAAGCAGAAACAGAAGAAGCAATTACTTGTTAGGAGTGCAAGACAGTTAGTTATACGAGGCGAAGAGCAGTTTTGAAGGAAAAAAAATTTAATGGTTATTTTTCTTCATTGGTAGGTCAACGTAGTGCCTAGAAGTGACTGGAGAAAACCTAGAAAACTCCGACTTAAGTTCAGTCCAAAAGTCGATGCTAGACTTCTATTTTCTTCTGCAAGTGATTGCAGCATACGCCACTAGCAGGATTCGGACCTTCGCTCTCTCACGCCTCTCAGACACGAATGGTACTAATAAAGAATTACACAAAAGCAGAAATTTTTAAAAATTCTGTGACAATACTTTAATAATCAAGATATAAATGCAGTAAAACTTCGTTTAAACGTCACCTAATCTGTGTTATCAATTGTACATCTATATTTAAATATCTCGAATCAATTATGATGTTGCCGACGTCGTATCCTAATGCAAGAAAAGGACGGGGGCAGTCTCTGTATGAAGGAGCACCCATAAGTAGAAGTCTGACTTGGCTCCATGACGCTGAGGAAGAAAGGCAATTTCTTCCGGGAGGACTTTTAGGGGGAACTACTCTTCATTTGAGTATAGTATGGGAGAAAACTGCCAACGGGTAGTCTGACCTACGAGTCAAGATGTTGAACATCCCAAACGCCATCGAAGCTCCTCATTTTTGAAACGGTGTCTACAACAAAGTGGCCAGCGGATGGAACCTCAGCCCTCATGCTTACTAGCGGCGCACGTTGCCACCAAGTCACGAGTCGGGATATTTATGAATGAAATGGAATCAATAAAATTAACAATAAAACATAGAAATATAAAAAAAACAGCAAGAAAATCAGCGATATAAAAGAAACAGAATTATACTGATAGGGCATCAGCAATATACTGAAAAGGGATTCAGCAATATATTGAAAGATAATCAGCAATACACTGAAAACGATTTTTATAAAAAGTGAAAATACTTTGATAGAATAAAGGAATAATAATAAAAATGATGAAAAGAGACTTTAATAGTATAACGCTTGTTAGAAACGCCAACCAATCGGAAGCCAGATCCCCGTCCATTCCGTCTTTCGATTGGCTGGCGTGTTACGACGTGAGATTATAGTATCAGGTAGTAACATACTTTAAAAATCAATTACAAATCCTACAAAGTATATAACTATATTTTTTATACATCATTCTCTAATACCCTTTGCATTAAATACTGATATCACAGACATTAACGGACAATATATTGCGCACTGAAAAGAAGAGAACCTGAAGATCGAGTCAAATTTTTACTTTTTATCTATACAACTCGCCTCTGAGCACCTCGGACCGCATCCATAAATTATGGTAATCCTCAAAAGAATACTTTAAAACAAAAGTCACGGCCGCGCAAGAAAAAGAAGAAAGAAAAATGAACCGCATTAGAAGAGCGATTCGATCGTTTTGGATGACGAAGCATAAATGCATCTTCGAAAGGATTTATGCTTCAGGGGGTTTTGACACACTGAAATGATCGATGCTTTTCGCTGCAATTTAAGTCTATCATTTAAATTGTCTTACAACTTGGAAGGGAGGTGGGAGGATTGGTCGAAACATTTACTACTCTTGCATCGATTTATTTTATACTGGCTTCTGTTTATCGTCATTTTATGTACGATGATCTTTATTAATAGATTTAGAAAAAGTTTGTAAAATAAATTTATTAGCAATTATCAATTCATATACCTATGTAAACAGTTTTTGCATGACAAAGTATTTTTCACAACTTTAAAGGTGCAGTCTTTGTATTTACTTAAAAGTTATCCTTGTACTTTAAATTTGCTTAATATATTATATATATATGCTTTGAAATGGCAATTGAACAGGTTCCTAAGGTTGAGGGAGACTTTTAGAGCGAACTACCCCACATTTCCGTAATTTCCTTATCTTATGGGGAGAAAAACCCATTCTTTATTAATACAGTTTTTATGGACAATATTAATAAAAAAATGGAATTTCGCCCTTAAAATTTAATTTTATTTTTTAATTCGCAGCGCTTTGTAAAAATAATTATTTTTATAAAAATTATTATAAAGAGTCGGGAATCGAATCATTAAAATGACTCTGACTTCTGGCTCCCGACTCTTTTGAAAAAGATCACTCGCCTCTTCCGTAACCTCTTGCTTACAACTTTCTAGCATTATTTGATTATTATTTTGCGATCGCAGTACTTTAAAAGGTATTAATCACATTTATATTTATGAATAAAATCAATTTAATGTAATTTCAATTACAGAAAAAAATTCTTACTTAATCTAGTATAAGATTTTGAGTACTAAATATAAAATCCTGTATTTAATTCAATTAAGGAGAATTTAAAAATCAGTATTATTTAAAAAGGCAAACTGACAGGGTCGTTAAAAAGTTCTTGAATTTCATTTTGTGTGAAAGGACATGTATTTTTTCCCCATACTTAAAATTCTGAGTAAATTTTTCTGAAAAGTATGGAATGGAAAATATTTGATCTTTTATAAAGCTTGAGACAGTCTACCAGATAGAGCATTAAGTACTTCAGTATTCAAGAATTTGATCATGAATTCAACAATGAACATTCAATCTAAATATTTCCTGTCTATGCCAGGTTTGGACACGATAAAAAAAGACTTTAAAAGCTATGGAAAAATAAAGCTTTCTCCATTGGATTAGAGGAAATGGTAAGAGATTAGAATCCCTGAATGGCATCATTGGGGGGTTATTTGCAGCGATATCAAAGTGGTGTAGGAGCCCTCTCGTACATTATAATGCTGAATCTGCTAAATTCTTATTCCAATAAAAAGACAGGGTGAGATTCGAGGCAGCTTTTTACAGCGTGTGTCTTGCACTGACATTCAGACCCAATTTTTTTGGTATATCCTCTTATAAGATAAACAAATGCAACGCTGTTACACCTAAAGATCTTCAGGAAATGAAAATTCTCCCATCGCTGGTCGGTGGACTGCATAAATGAGAAACGAGTGCGCTGATATACCACACAAAAAAAAGAGGGGTTCAGAAATTGCTCAATTTCGAATCAGCTAACGGTGTCGTTTTCAGACATTTGCAAAAACGAGAAGAATCGGTGGCGATTTTGACAGCCTGTGTGAACGACACTCATCAACAATCAGGCTTGTATGGTGGGAGTTTTCCCCATTCATTAATGTTTGATCATCCTGGAGTTTCTTCTATGAGACACGAAAATGGGGCGCTACTACCCTTAAAAGTCCTCCCGGAAGGAAAGATCGCCGACCTCCCTTCGGCGCTCGTCAGTGAGTTGTTGTTGGTATACATAACTATGAGGCCCGCCGATGTACGAAAGAAATACCACCATGAAACATATCTGGATTTTGTATTTTTACTTTTCTGTTAAAATGAAAAAAAAAAAATAATAATTTTCACTTACCACAGAAACTGACAAAATTGCCCATATACGAGCGGATTCCTAACGAATCGTTATAACCAAAACTTCTCAATCATCTTTCAAACCAAAACTAGCGAAATGAACGACATAACTGACATTTTTGTGAACCAGATTCAAGTATTTGGGTCGACAATATGTGTAATTTCAAAATGGAGCAAGACATTTTATGGTAAATCGTTTAAGAATTAAAAAAAAAAATAAATAGAAAAATAGTATTTTACAGAACTATTCGAATAGTGAAACAAAAATAATAAGTTCGGTTTCATTTTTCTCTTCAAAATAAACAATTAGATGAGATGCTTAATAATTGAAAGACAGCAAAGGTAATAATTACGATTGAAATTCAAGGAAAAAAATGATGTTTTAAACTTATGGTTGTAACAAAAAGCATTTTTAAAAACAATTAACAGAAAGAAACATAAAAAAAGTCTGCTTGATAATAAATTGTCTCAAAATGATATTTAGTCACGATGTTCACTTATAATCCTACGAAAGTAGGACAAAACAATATTCTGTTAATGACTGATTATATTTGAAATATTTATAAGTCAATTTTGAAGTAATGCAATGGATTTAAATATGCAACAAGTTTTAAATAAAAAAACTTTTAAAATAAAGTTCTTTTACTACATCTAGCTGAAATATGAGAATTCTATTTTTTCAAATGTTGGTGTCGAATGGTGAGAATTAAGATAAAAGGAAAAAAAAATATATAAGTTGTAAAAAAAATAAAAACAAATCAGGATAAAAAAAAAAAAACAGGATAAAAAAAAGTACAATCAGGATAAAAAATAAAAAAAAGTAAAACAGGATAAAAAATAAAACAAAAACAGGATAAAAAATGTAAAAATAGGATAAAAAATAAAAAAACAAATAAAAACAAAAACAGGATTAAAAAAAAAGTAAAACTGGATAAAAAATAAAAACAGGATTAAAAAAAAAAACAGGATTAAAACAGGTAAAAACTGATAAAAAATAAAACAGGATTAAAACAAAAACAGGATTAAAACAAGTAAAACTGGATAAAAGAATAAAACAAAGACAGAATAAAAATGTAAAAACAGGATAAATATAAAACTAAAACAGCATAAGAAAAGTAAAAACAGGATAAAATAAAACAAAAAGAATAAAAATAAAAACAAAAACAGGATAAATATAAAACTAAAACAGGATAAAAACCTTATTGGCCAATGCATATTTTCGATTTTAGTAATAAAAATACTAATTGAAAGAAAATGAAAACTCACTCTTTGAAGTGCACCTCCATGTATTTTCCGAACCTGCTGGAATTGTCGTTCCTGACCGTCTTGGCATTTCCGAAGGACTCCAGCAGCGGATTGGCCTCCAAGATTTGTTCTGTTATGAGGTTGCTCGGGGATTTGTTCACCGCGGCCAGGTACTGCATTATCAGCTTGGTGCTTTCCGTCTTGCCCGCCCCGCTTTCACCGCTGAAAAAGCAAAATTGACCCCATTAGATCGACTTGCCCACCAATTAGTATTATTGAGGGCTTTCCTCTACGCTAATCCACGAATTCGCAAAGATTCAAGTGAAAGTCACATTTTATTTGGGGATTTACTACTGTGTCCAAAAGTAAGACCCATTTTCAATTTAAAATTACCGGGACTTATGGAATTTCAATTTTTTTTTCTTCTTTCTTTCAATTTCTTCTATTAGCTCACACTCTCCCTATATATATCTTGTTCACATTTTCAATCGTTCATGAAATACTCTTTATTCAACCACTCACGTGCAAATACATTTTCTTTTAAACTTGCAGTGGATGAACACTGGATGTTAATACAAATATTCATTCATTCATTAAATTTAATGAATTCATTTTTAGGTTTTTTTTAAGATTTAAGTTACATGTATCTACCCATAGATGACGCCCGATATACTTAAAAAAAAAATGAATGAAAATTATTTATAAAGGACTTTCTGCAGTAGAGTGAAAAAAAAAGTAGGAATTGACTTTAATAATTTTTTTTTTTATATTACTTGTTTTTTAGGTTGCTAGCACTGTCATTGACATCCATGTGAAATTGGACGTCGAAATATTCAATAGTGTTTGAGCTACGCTTGGCTTTGTGAGACGCTGAAACTGATTCTGGCGATTTTTGAAATGTCTGAATTCATTGAGCAAAGAACTTGCATTCAATCTTGTTTGCGGAAACGCATAGAATGTGGCAGCAGGCATTCGGGGAGCATTTCTATATTGAAAGAAATGTTTAGAAGTCGTATAAACAGTTCAAAGAAGGCAGAGAACGCGTTGAAGACGTAGAGCCTCAACCTCAACCGACGAAGCTCAGGTCCAAAGTATTAAAGCTTTGGTGATTACAAACCGTCGATTTACAATTAGAGACCTTGCTCATGATGTTGGAATTTCAAAAGGATCCGTCAATTCCATTTTGGGCCTCAAACGCGTCCAAACTCGATGGCTACCGAAAACACTGAATGAGCCAGCTCACGCTGCATGGATTCTTCGTGACTTTTTCGCCAAAAATGAAACCCATGTCGCTCCACAACCACCGTATTTACATAGTGCGACTTCTAGCTATTCCCTAAACTAAAAAGATCACTCTGGGGACACTGTTTTGAGTCGATTGAAGAGATTCGATGTGAATCGGCGAGCTTTGAAAGCCATTCTTGCCGATGCCTTTTTAGCATGCATTGAGGATTGAAAGAAAGTTGTCATAAGTGCTTTGTGTCCGGAGGAACTTTGTGACTTTGAAGGCGATGAAATAAATTTGGAAGAATAAGTAAAGAGTTTTTGAAAACAATAATAATTGGTCTTACTTTTGGGCACAGTATTATTTTGGCGACAGTTTCGGCATCCGACACATTTGGTGTGGTGTAGATTGTAGTGTGATTTTTTTTTTTTTAGCTAATGGCCAGCCTCATTTGCGTGAACCACTTCCTGCCTCATTTAACTGATTAGATGGGCTGCTTTGGAACAACATTGTTCGCTGAAGATTAGAATCGGAATGTCAATAAATTGACAGGGTGAAATTAGAAAAAGAGTTTTTACGACTGTTGTGTCAGATTCTGCATACTACAAGAACAGTCGTTTCATTTCTACTTCAATTATTTGCTACAAGTTAATTTAGAAATGACTTCTATTTTGGGGGTTGGATAAACATGCGCTGCTTTATGACACAAAGGATTTTATTTTTGGACAAGCCATGACGAACAATGTGTAATATTTCTCGAAGTTTAACGATAAAAGCGATTTAAATTAGATTAACGATTTATTTAGTATATTTTTAAAATAATCAACACAATTTATGCTTCATAAGTAGATTAAAGTTAAAAACTTATTATTAGTCATTGGTGCTAATGGTGGGCTAAGGTCGCCTGCCTACTAGCGGTTTCTAGACAGGAGGTGTTTTTCTTTTACGGGTAGAGTTGTCAACCCTACGACCAATGTTTCTAAGGGCCGTATTAGACAGGGACCTACGGTTTAAAGTGGATTCTGAACCACTACAACTAACCATGACACTGCCGGGACTCGAATCCGAAACCCGATACCGAGCGCTAGGTTGCATTTCTACAATGAGATTTTAATATCCAGCAAAAACCCATCATACCACCTATTTCAATCACTGATTTACTACCCTTTAATTCAGTAATGTTATTTAATAGGATACATATATATTGTAAGAAAATTTAGATTATAAGGATATATTTTAACGCAAATACCATACCTTTAAAATTGTAATATATTGTAACAGAACAGGTTGCATAAGTGTCTTATATATTCTTAATTTTGCTTTTGCAAGTGATAAGTTTAAATCTCAGTTATTTTTTCAGCCCACAAAAGCATATATTCCTCTTTCTCCATTAGCGCAACAACCCCCATGGTGAACCAAAGCCGTCAGCCTACTGGCAGATTTCGAGACAGGAGATGTTTTCTTTTCGCGGGATAGGATTGTCAGCCCTAAGCCCAACAGTCATATTAGACCGGGACCTACGGTTAAGTGGATTCTGAACCAATACAAACATCCATGGCATTGCCGGGACTCGAACCCTGTGGCATCTAGCGCCAGAGCGCTAGACACTGACCATCAGTCCCCTATGTATCAATTAATTACGGTATTCCATTATTATTTTTTGGCGTTACTTTTGGGTACTTTCTCGTTAGCA